>CAAE01015019.1:3759732-3808218 GCA_000180735.1 Tetraodon nigroviridis
AATTCCATCTAGTGGTAAATGTGAAGTACAGATGTCTTTGACCAGGCGCAACTTTGATCCATCTGTCATAGAAAAGAGATCCAGACGTGGAACCAGAAACGGTTCATAACACAGAACAACCCACGGGACAGACTATTTAAATTATAGTGTCAAGATTCAAGGGTTTTTTTTTTTTTTTTACTGTTTGCTTAAATCATTGCTTGGCGAAGGTCTGCCCTGATTAATTTTAACACGTTTTCATTTACATTTCAAAGCCATACAAACAATGCGCTTGCCACAGTGTGCAGGCAGCTGATTTACAGTTTTCAAAGAAATGAATCTTCGGACCTCTAATGGTCTCAGCTTAGTGAGTTTTCTCTGCAAAATCTTCTTAACCTTAATGAGTTTCCTTCTAAATTAAGCGTCCATCTCTCATCTTGAGGACAACACTGTTTCCGGTTACTTTCGTTTTCAAGGCTATGATGGCACTAATTTAGACTTTCCCCCACATGTCTCACCGTGATGGAGGCAGCATCAGTGGGAGAAGCTGATGTTTTACTGGCTAGTTTGGAGGGACACCTCCACGAGGTGTCAGTGTTGTCCTGCTGGCAAAACCAGTGAGGCACTTCAGCCTAACGGAGCGTTTAGTAGGAACCTCTTCCACGCTCCCACCTATTGTAATAATATGTCTGCTGCTATAGGAAAAACAATGAAACTAAGTGCTGGGGCCTATCCTAGTTATTTCATCTGACAAGCAAACGCAAGCAAAACAGTGTTTTGCAGAGAGCTCAGCAAGTGCAGGTGGAGAAATATTGCTTTCCTTGCTTGCAGGGTGTTTTTTTTAATCATTATTATTATGATCTGCTCATTCCCAGGAGCATGTGAGACTAACAGCACTCCCAGAGTCATTCAGGCACAGCTCATATCCCATTAGATGCAGGGCCAGATATAAATAGCAGCACTGGAGCAGGCATGGGAACGGGACAGTCCAGAATAATTGCATGCATGTACAGAATACTGAAGGTGATGTTTAGTGGAACAAACCGTACGTGTTCAGGCTGGGAACAGTGGATTTACACAGCTTTTAAAGTGCACAGCGAGACACTGATCAGCAGAGGCATGCACCGATCAATATTTTTCTTACAGAATGAAATACTCATTTAACAAACGCCACACAGTGATTGATTCTCAGACCCCTGTTTCATCGTCTCCCACGGACAACTTGCGTGTTCTCTGTTTTTATTACTCCTCCCTGCCTTGTACCTGCTCACTCAGATGGAAACGTCTATATTTCTCCTCCAGGAGTCAAAGCGTGTTAGAGACTACCATCAGGGCTACATGAACAGGAGAGGCTGAGCCAGGTGCTGTTGTCTTTTTTTTAAAATTTATTATCATTTTAGACAGATAAATGCCATCAACACTGTGCTAACACAAGCCCCTTTTCACCAAATGTAGTACACTACGCTCCTTACAGGCATTCTCCCATTCAACACAGATGGCAAGTGGCAAAATTAAACTGGCACCAGAGTTTTCCTAAATATATCATTAGCCCACAGGCTTGGCTGGGTGAGCCTGCTCCTCAGTTTACATGCTCCTTTTGTCTCAGTGCGATCAACAGATGGAAGGAGGTACGCTTTTCAATTAGAAACTTGCAAAACAGAGTAAATGAGGGCGTCTTGTCTTGTTTGTGAGAAGTGTGGAGGACGTGTGAACACAAGAGCCCTGTAGTCCGACTCCTCTGCAGTGACAGCGGCTGCTTGATTAGCAGCTGTGCAAGCAGGGAATATGGTGACAAGCACGCCGCCCTGAGGAGTACCTTCTGTTGACTCAGGCACGTGCAGGAAAAAACAGGGGGATCGGCTGATGGATGGATGGACGAAGTGTTCCAGATGCGTTTCTTTCTTCTTTAAATCAAAGTAATGGGGGATGTCTCTCAGAGCTGTTTCCAGATGCTGGGGGCTGTGGTGGCAGCCATTAGGACGCACTCCCTCCACCAACGGTCCATCGTCCCCCAGTCAGGGTTCTGGACCTTCTACATTTTAAGATTACTTCACTTTTATGCGTGTGACTTTAACAAATACCACTATTTCCAGTCTGGATGTGTGTTCCAGTTTAAGCCTAAACTGGGGTGTTTACAGCAGTTGTGTGTGACTGATTCGTGTTTAACCCGTTTAATGGACAGGTGTCACTCTACAGACAGCTCTGACTGCAGCAGGGCCCCAGGGCGAGGGCCCCGCCGGCTCCCACACGCTTCTTCACACAACCTGTGTCAGAGCAACACGTGACGTCACAGAGAAGCGCTGCACGTCACCGCACCGGGAGAACATCTCTCAAAGATGTGCATCTCTAAAACGAGCTTTTATGTAACAGCCTCGGGGGGAGGCGCGGAGGAGATTGCGTGACAAGTCCGATTTACTAAAAAATGCACCAGCACCTCCAAGAGGAGAGGCTCGTCTTTAACATCGAAACATCTGTCTGCTCTCCCAGTGCGTCTCCTCTTTTCACAATCGGAGAAAAAAAAGAGAGGCTGTTGTGTAACAGAGGTGAGAACCTGTGTCTGCTGCAGACCTCCTTCCCTGCACACATTACCATAAAGCCCTGTGGAGGTCCGGGCGGGCGCGCACCGCTGCAGAGGGAGCTCTGTCCGCTGTGACAGGCCCGCCGGGAGCAGCGGCAGCAACAACAGCAGCAACTTCACCAACTGTTCAGAATTCAGGATCACCTAAACCACACAAGTGCCATCACTGCTCACTGTGTGCCGGAGCTGGTCATTTACCCCCTAAAACATAAATTAGACTGAAAAAAGTGGCTGCTTTTTTCAAAGTTCAACACCATAAACAGGTGATCTAAGTCAGATTTAAAAATGTCTTTGTGCCTGGCAGTGCTGTGTAACCCCCTCCTTCTCGCTCTCTCTCTCTTCACACACACACACACACACACACACACACACACACACACACACACATGCTCCTGGGACGCGCACAGCCTTCAGGGTTTGACATCGGGCTGGGTCCCGGTCACCCAAACTAGAACGCAGGTTCATTTTTACGCAAAATCCTAAAATAATGACCACAAACGTTCTTCCTCCTTTTGGCTCTTCTCCATCTGATCTCCTGCCTAATGGTTAAACTGAAGGTTGTCCTTCACACTTGCCAGACGTGTGAGTGTCGCATCCTCTCACAATTCGGTACTTTTGCCCTTTTACTCACTTCTGTGGCTGGAGTAACCGGGGTTGTAGCCGTAGTAGCCGGTGATCCTCAGGATCCGGTCCTCGATGTCGTGCACCCCGTTGGCTGTCACTTTGGGGCTGCTGTCCATGAATGCAGTGCCACCGGTCGGCGTCGATTTGCCCGGCAAGTGCGTGTTGTTCAGGGGCTCCAGCCTGATGTCTCCGCTCTCCGAACCCCCCTCGGCGCTTTTCATTGCAGGTCCGGCTGGACAGAGATCAGAGGAGCGGGGAGATGAGCCCTGATCGCGCCGCCAGAGACCATCACCAATTAGCATCAAGAGGACGACGTCCACATTCCTTCAGTGATGCTCCCGGACGCAGAGCAAGGTGATCTGACTCCGGGAGCTTGCGGACATTCGCCGCTAGGGGGCGCGACACCGCCGTTACAGCTCAGTAAAGGGAAAGCAGGGGGACTCGGCTCCAGCCTGCAGAGGCGGGCCCTTCACCATGTCCCCCAAACAGCATCTAAAACAGCTTTTTACTCTCACTGCTACCTTGTGAATGCCTTAAAACTGGAGAAGGAGGAAGAGAGAGAGAGCAATATGTGTTTAATCAAACAACTCCAACTCTTTAGATAGATTTTAGCAGATATTAAACCCTCAGCCGTTCAAATGTTTAGCATCAACACCATTTTTCCTTTCTAGCACTCCCACTTATTTTTGTAAGTATAATAGCTCCAGGATTATGAAGTTTTTTTCCGATTCTATTCTATCTATTCTAAAGTAAAACCCATAACAATCTCTTTTCTTTGGCCACAGGTTCCTGGTCTGGCTCTTGGCAGCTCCACTTGACTGGATCTCCCAGCTTCCAGATACAGAGGGAAGAAAAAAAGAAAAAGGAAAATCTGGGCACCAAATCCAATAACTCAAGATGCAGTATTTCAGTGTGTCTCCGATACGCCTTTTTCCAAGTCCTCCTCTCTCTCTGTGAAATTGATTCCCAGCTTGTGGAGAATTTGCACCCTGTTGGCATTGTTGTGCAGACACATGCTCGCAGTCTACGATGCCCTCGGATGCCAGCGGTGCCCCCCACACCCCCCACCCCTCTTACTGACTGCACCAATCTCCACCCTGTGTTCCATTGTTTCGGTTTGTTTGTGCTCCAAAATCACTTATCTCACGCGCTCAGTTCGGGGACGGCTTTGCGGCTCCCACAATGAAGTGAGGAGAAGTTCCTCCACGCCTCTTACTGGGCACCGAGTCCGTGCGTCTGTAGTCCAACTAAAGTTTTATTCAGTCACCTACTTTGGTGGGTTTTATAGTTCCATGTAACACACACTGCATGGGAGGATGCATCCGGCTGTTTTCTTCCATGCTTTTTTAATTTTTTTCAGCACACAGAAGCGACGCTGCTGCCTTAAGCAGATGTACCCGTCTCCAAAGCAAATCTGCCCTCTGACACCTGTGGGCTCATTAAAACTCTTAGCAGCCCGCATTAGGAAAAGGGTTTACGCTTCTGCAGTGTCGGCGCAGGCTCTGGTCTTCAAGAGTTAAAATTCATATATGCAGCACAGAGCAGGTCCCTGGCACAATTAAGCAACGTCTCCACCAGAGAAATCACCCCGGGAGAACGAACGCCAGCGCCCGGACGCCCTCTTTTGTCTATGAAGCTGATGGAACTCAGCTGGTTTCCATACACCAGGTGACATGATTAGCATCCAGACCCCCAGGCACAAACGACTTTCCTCACCTTTATTGTCTGGAACGTCTTCGGCTGGCAGCAGAACTACCAGCTCCACATAACATCCTGGGATCGTCGAACCCTTCCCGGTAGGAAGGTTTGCTGGCGACGGAGCGCGGTCGCTCTGGTTTGTTATTTCTAGAGTCTGACCATACCCGTCTCTCCTCTGCCTGGTCGAGCTGACCAGAAAACACAATCCTCAGTCAAAGGAAATAAAGGACACACCGAGGAGACAATATGTCCTGAGAGCCGAAGCCGGTGCCAGCAGCACCCCCCCACAGGGCCCCAGCGAGTCACCTTAGAGATCAGTGACCGACTCCCCAGCCGCTTGCTGTATAAATATTCCATGTGCTCTAAAGATAACCTGGCTTGTGCAGCCAGCGGGGAGAACGAGGCTTGTCCGGCACAGGAAGAGGTTGCCATTGTTGTTGTTGTTTGGACTCCAGCGAGTGGAAATCTGCCAGAGTAAAGGTTCCGTTTGAAAGATCACTAAATATTTAAAGACTGTGATCAGGCCTCTCTGCTAACATATGGCTTTAATTACAACCAGCGAAAGGAGCGATAACTTCAAAGAACAAATCGCCGTGTCGCTGCGGGTCTGCGAAAGAACAATCGCCCCCCCGAGGCAGATTTGTGATCGGCTGCCAAAGTAACGGCACCACTAGCCTGAGCGCCAAGCCCATTTTCGGTCTTTATTCATTGTGTCAGGGAGCCAGATAAGATATCGTAATGTCCTTTGAAGCCTCGTGTGACCTTTCTTTGTTGTCTTCATGCAGAACGACGCGCAGGCTATAGCATTTCCCTTTCCTCTCCGATCTAGAACCAGCCTGGCCTGGAGGAGGTGATTTGCAAATGAGCGCGCCTGCTCTCTTTTCAGGACGCCAGTCAGCATATGAATAAAATATACAATGACCAGGCTTGCATTTTTGAAAAATAGACCACAAGCAGACCACAGTCCTCACTGCCCAGTCAGCTGGCTCTGGCTGCTTGGTGTTTGTGAAGATGCTTTCAGCAGAATCCAGCGGAACAGGCAGTCACATGACCGCCACATCAGGCCCACCAGGCAATTAGTGCGACTACCATGGCTGCTTGCAATAAGCGTAATTACAACATGTAATTTTCATGAGCTGCTACCTGGGCATCCACCTCTCTGAAGGTCAGCACATCCACATGTGGCCTCATGCTGTGAAGCAAGAGTTAAGCCGGCCTGACGGGCGTGCACGAGGCGGGTCGTCCAAACCATCCACAACATGCGACTTCTGCATTAGGATTCACTTAACCTTTGACCTCAAGCTGCCTTAGGAGAAAGGAAAGAAATCAGTATGCCAAGGTACGTCACTGCATCGCTAGCAGCCATTCCATCACGCCGGTGAGGAAATTGATCCGTGTGAACTGTTGTGTGTTCCAGAGAGCGTTCCTGCCAGTTCCATCACACCAGACGAAATCCCTAAACTGGTCAGAGAAGATCTAAAATTTCAAATCTGGAAGTGAGAAAGCAAGATTATTTCTCCTAATTAATGCATGATGTGTCTGTCCTCACTGTTCTCACCCTTCACACATTTGCATAATTTCCAGTCACTCAATAAAAGCTGGAGTTAAAAAAGCACCATGGAGGAATGGTAAAAAGTCTGATATTTTCAAATTACGCATAAATCATGGTTAGCTGTGGCACTGACAGCAAAGAGACTCCATTTAGAGTTGGCAGCAGTGCCAGATATTTTTATTTCCCTTTAGTGCACACTATTTTTCAGATACAAGCTGAATTAATAAATATTTTATTCTGTAACTAAATGCTTTTGATGAACCAACATCACCAAAACCATGTTAGAAGTCACCTAAAATTCGAAATCTAAAGTATATTATCCCGAATATAACATATATTAATAAGGTTTTTTCCACATTTTAGCTTCGTCCTGGGTGTGGTCAGAGAGGATCCTGCATTGCTGAGGTCGTCTCTGCTGCCACTGCGGTCGTCGGCGGCGTTCCTCTGGGTGACGTTTAGCTTCATCTCAGCTGCTGATGCCTCCGCCGCAGATTTATGGCCTCCGGAGGTAAGAAAATGAAATCCCTCAGACAGAGGTTTTCGTCCTCCCCTCACTGCCGTCAGGATGATGGATGATGTCATTCCAGCGCAGCGTTTAGTCTGATTGTCCCTCGTGCTCATCAGTATTAGCTCCGGCCATCTCATCCGCGCCAGCGCTGAATCGGAATGATTTCAGGGCAGTTTGGAGATGCCGGTCAGCACATTGCAGGGAACACGCTCAGTGTTTTTGCACCATTTGAGAGCGATGTAACCATTTAGGAGATGTGGAGAACATGCGCTGTTGATCACTTTGAGTCAATAAAGCCATGCCTGGATTTTTGTGCATTTGTATACCAAAGCAGTAAAATCAATCCCCTGGAAACTAATGAATCGGGCTGTGACATGATCCAAATACTCCTATCAGTCACATGGATTGGCAAAGCCAGAGGAAAATATTCCAGTAATTATCTGTGGCTGGTGTTCCTGAGCCTTTAAATGTTACAATGGAAATCCTCCTCAACGTTGTAACTGCTGTCATGATCAGGTTTAAAGTCACTTAGATAGCTTTCAAGCTTTATTTGGTGTCTCTGACCTACACCACCTTAACCCAGCTCAGCATCATCAGCTCCTGCACACCTGAGGACGTAGCTCCAGCGAGCGATTAATGGCCCGGCTCCAGCCGGCCCGGGAGCCCTACAGCTCATTAGGAAAGCCCTTGATCAAATGCAGGAGGTTGTTTCACAGAGTCAAACTTGTTTAACTCTAATGGCTCACTCAGAATGGCTTCTCTCATTTCTTCTAGCATTGGCTTTTTTTTCTAGTTTATTTATTTATTATTATCTTCCTATTATTCCTCCTCTCTGATAGCTACTGTAGCTGCTGGCTGGGGGTTGTTATTGTTGTTGTTGTTGTTGTGATAGTGGTGTTGTGCTGAGATAACTGGTGGTTTTGAATCAAAAAACTTCCCTAATAATTATAAAGTCAAAAGTCTCATTGATTTAATTGTTTGGCCTGTCGGAGGGTGTTTAACTAATAGGGTTTTACCTGGAATCTAGTGGCTTCATCCAGTCTCACCAGTACAGTATCCCTGCCTCCCAGTATGCTTAAGCCATTAGCTGATAGGGGTTCTAAAAGCTCCCGGGGTCACTCTTCGATTTGAGCGGAGAAAATCGATGTCCACCGATTGCCTGTGTCAGTGGTCAGAGACTGGGGTCACCCTTGATCATTAGGCCATCGGCCGTCATCAGCAACTTTGGGCAATATATCACCAGCGGTAATGACCCCCCCCTGGCTAACCCTAACCCAATAGCTCCTGATCATTTACAGATCATTGAAACTGTACTTTTAGTTTAGAGCCATAATTCAGCAGCAAAAATCGAAACCGTGAAAGTAAATGAAGCCTTTATCGTTTGCAACTTGAAAGGCTAAAATTGCAGCATGTGATATTTTCCTCCCTTAAAACAGACCCAGTGGGTACTAAAAATTCCATTATATGAATACTTTCTTTACAGAATGTACGATTTTTCTTCATGCCTGTCTAATTACAAGCTGTTATTATTTATTAATTTAATCATTTCACGGCTGTAACTAGAGCTCCACCATCTGGCCAACCCGCTGCCTTACACAGAGAACCATGGTTGACTGGATGATGAACCTGTTTCTCTCTGTCCTGCTGTGTTTTCATACATTTCCCAGTCGGTGTAGATACGGTCAGCCGGGAGATTTTAGTACAGTCGACAAAGGAATTATTAAATTCACCTGTAATTAGGTTGGTGAAATGAGCTGGCACAATAAAGATAACAATAACACACTAAAAACATGAACAGCACAGAGGTTTGCAGTTTGAATTACATAATCCTGTTGTTCGAATTTGTTGCCTGGAACAATAACTGATCATACACTCTTTATTAAATCAAGAGAAATACTTGTTCGCAGCATTATGTAATAAATATTGCTACCGACTGCCTGTTTTAGCTTTGTCTTTAGAAAAAAAGAAAGGAATTTGTTTGTTGAGGGAATTACTATATATTAATATAATATAAATCTGAAGCAGATCTCCATTCAGACAGAGGAGACCCTTCCTGGTCCAAAAAGGTGTCTCTTTTACCTCCCTCAGGAAATTTAGATTTCAAGGTTCCTCCTTCGTTTTCAAAATAAAATAGGTTTATGAAGTAATAAAGAGTAGATAAGTCTTATAATAAGAGTCAGGACTGAGTAGAAGAGTACCAGGCCTGCAGGTATCTCCTAAATCCGCACTTTAAATCCCTAAATCTTGCGGCCTGGCAGTCATTATTGCACATATCCGAGGCTCCTCTTGGTGCCAAGCGTTGTTTCATTTACACCTCGCCATCAACATTATTTAGAGGTTGGAAGAGTTAGGGTTAGAGCTAAAAGCGAACTTCCCAACCTCTTTCTGAGAACTGAGATGGGAGTAATCTCAGATGTTGCCGATTGCCAAGCCTTCCCAGTGGAGCTCAGGCTGGAGCTTCCCTTCTGCCGCCAGTCACCGAAACCTAATCCACCTCCAAACTACACTCAATACTGTATTTAACACTGGTCAGCTTCAAACTATCAGAGTGTTTTGACACTGGTAAGGTAAAGACGGGGAAATTATTGCTTTTCTCATTTAGCCATAAACGTAGATGATAATCTTTATTATTTGCTTGTTTATTTTATCCAGACTTGTGGAAAATGAACTTGTAATGTGTCAAGATTACTGTAAATGTTTATACAGGGAGCAACACGTGATAAATCTATAAGGAGTTCTTTTAAAGAATGTTTTTATCTGTTGGTGCATTCCAGTGTTTGTATTTATGATGCTTTTAGGCAGGGTTCTCTCCTTGGACAGTGATAAGGTGCGAAGGGAAGGTGAGCTCAGAAACAGATATTTTCTGCTAACAGAAAGTAATATCTAATAAAAATAGTTCAGTAAATGTATGTGGGTTCTTGCTGCAGAAGTGAGGCGGTAGCTAAGTGCTGCAAAATACTTGTGAATTTGGAATATAGAGATGAGTGTAAATTTAAAAAACACAGCAGCAGTTGTCTTGTTCTGAACAGGTGGCATCGGTGGTGATGAGCCTGCACTCCAGCAGCGAGTCTCCTGAGAGCCGGGCTTAGGCACTGAAACGACTCTCTGCTGTTTTTTTCCACTCTTCTGCTGCAGCAATCAATCATGACCTCTGAAACTTTTTTCCTATGAACCCACCGATCTGTCTGTACTGCATGAAAACGTCAGACATCGATGTGTAAAACCACGATAAACGTTAAAATCTAAAACATACACCTAAGTTCCTGGCAAAAGTTTGTCAGATTCTCTGCTCTTGTTCAGCGTCCAGTTGCTCTTGTGATATTGTTGTGTTATTCTGAAGTATTTGCAGATGTTTATCTTCCACATGTTGTTACTATCTCGATCACGTTTGACTGCAAAAGTTCACGCGATGTAATTTCCAGTTTTCCCGGCAGCTGTGAAGTTATCTTTTATCACCCTCCCAAAACGTGTTTAAAAAGAGCTCTCATGAATGTAGACACAGGTTTAGCAGTTTATGCTGTATGTTTAAAGTATGCACGCACGCAGCCCGCACGCTCACACACCATCCATTCACACAGTAGCCCTCTCTCACAGGCAAAACTCTGCACTGTGAAATGGATACCATATTTCGCATATGTGTATTTCCCAGGGAGTTTCTGATGTGTCCCAGCTGTTTCACATCTGCAGATTTGTGTTTCCTGTCCAGAGCTAAAAAGACCCGTCGGTTCACGAGCGCGTTTCCCATGCCTGCGTGCACGGCCTGATCCTGCTCAGGCGCTCCTGCGCCTCAACTCTGAGGCCTGTAATCTGATTCTGGACCCCAGCGTTCGTGACACAGATCTGCACCATCAGCGGGGCCGGAGGGCACGCTGCCTAACGCTTACAAAATCTGTCCTCTGTAGACAGAGGATGAACAGCAGAGAGCAGCCCCCTCCCTCTCGGGAAGCTGGTATTTCCGCCATTGGCTTCTTTAAATTGATAAGGGTCCCAGGAGACCAAGCAAGGGGAAGTGAGTGGAGCACCGGTTTGTGTAGAAAACACTCAGCGGAATCTTGTGAGTGTTTATCTGTCGTGTGGAGGGCTGCAGGACTCTGGGACTGAAGGTCTGTGGGGGGAGTGGGAGTCCCAAGGGATGGCGAGCCTCTTACTCTGCCCCCGCCTCCGCCACTGCTGGAAAGCTCCTTTTGGTATCACAGAGGTGAAGCAGACATATGTTTGGACCCAGACTGGCTCTAGTCGCAGTGTGGGAACATGGTGGGTCAGGCAGGATCTAGAATAATAAGAAGAGACGGAAAGTATAAGGAAGAGAACAGGGGAGGGGCTATCGCTTGTAGCCACACCATCAAAGGCAATAGATGTGGGACTGCCCCTACCCTCACTTCCCTCGATTATGAGGGTGCAGGTGTCGAGTTCTGCCGTTTAGTCTCTGGGCTGTCCCACATGCATGTTTTCACACATGATGGGCTTGCTGTCAGCTCCTGCCATTAATCACCTCACCTACATGTGCGATTCATCTCCCCATCGGTGGCGTGCAGGTACCACCAGACTGGCCTTCTTTTACATCCAGGTGAGATGATCTCGGGGGCGGGGGTGTTACCCCGAAGGCTTCCTGATAATTCCTGAAAATCCTCTGCATTATGCAGATTCGCAAAATGAAAACAGAAGACGACAAAAGATTTTGGCATCTTCTAAAGATGTAATCCTTGAAAAAGATTATCTGTTTATCTCCTAGATACAAAGCTACATCTTTGCTACTGCCACCGACCACAGAAATACTGCGATATTTAAAAATAGTAATTTATATAAACATGATCATTATATTTCCCTATATGATTTATGGTTTGATAAATATTTTACAATAATATTGCAATAAATGGGTGAGCAGACCTGTCACTAATGTGATACATACCATTCTAGCAATCCTGCTGAAATGAAAGTAATTCCTGAGTATGTGTGTGTGTAGATGGGGGGGAGCGGGGAGAGAGAGAGAGAGATCAAGCCTCTACAAGCATTTTTTTAATCCCAGGTCACTCAGGTCTCCTTAAGCATGGAGCCACAGAATGTAAACACAGCCTTATTAACACTGCCAGACTCGGTAATCTTCCTCAGCTAAACCTCCATTAGACTCCGCTTGACTCCAGGTTGATCCCTGCACATTCATCCTGCTGCGGTCATTGAAGTATGCGCCAGCAATGCCGTTGTCACTGTTTCATCCCGAACTGACCTGTTCTCCATTAATTGATATAATTGCTTTTGGTCCTCCCTTTAGCTTTACTGCTAAATGCAGATCCGTAGCATTGTTTCTGTGACTGCTTCTCAGAACTCGGTGTCTACATTAATACTGGCAGATCCTGAGCAGATGAAGCACCGGCTGCAGAGTTCTCTGAGCTTCCCACAGCCTATCAAAGACCACTCTCCTCACACAGAATTACCCGACACTCAACAGAGCCATGCCATGGAGTACCTCAGGACCTGAAATGCACTCCTGGCATCACTGTTGTCCCTTTAATTGTATTGATTTAAACTTTTCTGGACACCATTATTTGTTCCCATGCATTCTTGGGGCTTTTGACCGTCACAAAAACCTTCAGCCACCCTGCAATCTTCGCCTGAACGACCTCATACCAAAAACCTTATCTTGGATGATGGACATTTACCAGGCATGTGTGTAAGTCTAATATCTGTGCTGTCCCGCCTCAGGATAGTCAGTCAGTCTCATTTCCAGTGGGAGCTCCTGGTACTCCTTGTTGCTGCTCTGTTTACAGTCGGCAGCCGAACGCCTGGTGACTGGCCTACAGTTTGTCTGCTTCTGTTTATGCTGGAAAAGTACGCCTGTCGGACATGAGCCAAAGGCTCGGGCTCTGGGGCAACAAAAGCCGAGGCCCTGGGGAGTCGCAGGTGCACCGGGCGACTCTTTGTCGTCTTTGGGATTTATGGGTAAAACGTTTAGGAGTTTCCAGGCTGATCTGTGCGAATCCTCCTCCTGCAAGGGGTCAGAGGTCACACCTTCCATCACCACTGGGAGCAGGATCACAAAGAAAATATGTCAAGTCCGCCTTAAAAAGACCCCAGCTGACCAACGCTTGTACATGTTAAGTAGGAGTCAACAGAATATGACGTTTATTTCAGATCTTGTTTGCATTTCCATGAGAAACTCGGGAGCACTTGGACCGGCTCCATGTCCCCGCAGCGCTGTACCTAATGCTGCATCTCCCACAAAAAGCATCCCATCCTCATGTGACTTAGGCTGGGAGGGCCACCCTTCCCATGGTGCTCATGTTCCTCCCCTGTCCCTGGGGGGTGGCGGCAGGCTAGGTTTGAGCGCACAAGCAGAAGGAGACCAAAACTGGGTCGGTGCAATACGACAGAAAAAGATGGACATCTGCTTCTCATCTCGATGGGAAAATTCCCCTGATCCTCGAGATTAGGACGGAGTCCCCCAAACAGGGTGTGCTGGCTGGCTCCTTAAGGCTCACCAGTTATTAGCAGTCACCCCCCCTTCACAACAAACCCCCTCCCCCTCACAACAAACCACAACAAACCAGGCTTTGCTGGCCTCAGTCCAGAAAAACCCACTTCAGAAAGCGAGCGTCTCCTATAAACACAACCAAAAGTCAGATTACCCACGTTTCCAAATAGCTGCTAATGGCTAGTCTGGGAAATCAAAACAACAGTTGACCGCCTAACCATCTTTCGCCCTCATCAACCTAACAGTCCTTCCTTCTATTACTGTGACTTGGGGGGATGCGGGGGGGGGCTGCTCTGTTCATTTTCTTCTGATTGGAGCGGCACATTATCGCTCGTTCACAGCTCGGGGTGTTGGGAGTCAGTGGGTGATCTGTGTTCATTCAACACCAGCTCTTTCCATCACGGTTTCAGGCTTATCACGACACGTTTCACTCCCGACACACTTGTCTCCCCTCACCCCCAAGTGGGTTTTGGTGCCTGAAGTCCTCCCAACTGCCCACACAAGGAGAGTCCTGGAGCCTACTTTTGCAAACGTCAAATATGAAAAGATTCCGAACAAGGGACGGACAGACTCTTCTTTCTCACCACCTCATCCTGGAACTGGTGTATTTATTTACTTATTAAACAGAAAATTTTGTGTCAGCCCTGCTGAAAATTTTTCCCTCTCAGACGAAAAGCTGTAGCGAGTTTGTGCCAAAGAGGTGAGCGAGGAGGTAATTCCGGTTCACCGGCCAGACCTCTGTGTTTGCAGCGTCACCGTCTCGTTGTTTCATCCGCCTTGGTGGTCCTCAGTCCTCCGTCCCCTCCGGGCAGTGGGCCATCTGGGATTCGTTGTCCACCATTTTCCCGGCGGCACTGCGTCACAGGTCCGGACCCTCGGTGACATTAGTGGAACAGCAGACGTGGGCCTCCATGCCGTCCTCTAAATACTGACGTGCACTAGCCAGGAGACAAACTCAGCTCTGCCATTTAAACAACGATTAGTGAGACATGATGACGAATGTGCACTGTTGCCAAATTCCCATCAGCCGGCTGTTGTATTTATTATTTCAGCTTATTAACTTTCCCCAGCTCCTTGACCTCCACCCATCCCCATCTTGCTCCGCTCCCACCCCCCCTCTGCTTTTACAAGCATCAGCTATCTGAGTAAATCTATTACTTTACACGTAAATAAATCTCCACATTCAGTTTTCCTCGGCCACGGGTCATGTAAACACCTGTTCGAGGATGAACTTTACCTAACACTTGCCCAGGACACGGCCTCCTCGTGCACACCCTAACCCACAATGCATTGCAGCCATCAGGGGTGCTAAGGTAAGCACACGTCCTGCTGGGGTGTATTCACTGTTTGTAACAACTAATGGATGCACACGGTCTTTATTTCAGTCGAACTTATATGTTTATTTGTGTCCAGTGCAAAGTGTAGGTTCACGGCCATGTTTACAGTTTCCACGGCTACCGGCTCTGAGTTATGAACATGCCTGGTGTGTATGTTTGTGAGGAAACCTCCTAAAAGTCTTACATGCAGCCCCTCAGGGAGGATAAACTAATTTGAGGTTTAAAATCAACATTCTGCACCCTCAAAAAACAAACAGCAACACTCGGGGGCGATTGCAGGCCAGCCAATCTCCCTGACACACACACACACACGCACTCTTTCCCCCCTTGCTGATTAAGCTCCTGTTTAATAAAGTGTCTTCCACTTCTAGGAATAAGCTCAATCTTCTTGTTGATCACAATTTAAGTTTAAATTGTATATTCCATTAGCCTCTGGCTCCTTTATCTCTATTACTAACATGTCAGAGGGCTGAAAAAATATTTTGGAGTTTACAGAGTCATCCCAATGTGTGCAGGAGTACACCTGATAGACCTTCATTACGTTCATCTCCGACATCATTTTGAGGTTAATATCATGCAGCAACTTTGAACAAGAAAAAGCGTCTCAACAGGTCTCATTTGTCTGCTTTAATTGCCACTAACAGTGTCAGCCCCTGAACCACGCGTGGGGCCCCTTCATGCAGTTTAGGGGGTCAGAAGGCCTGAGTTACAGCTGGATGGTTTGTCTGCTCACCTCCCACTTCTGAAGCTACGGGCTTTTACAAGCGGCAGTGACACGAGCAACGATAACTCGCTGGATTTTTTTCTCTATACTATATTACCAACCACAGGCACTTGTCTCCACAGCTTGTGGAGGTGATGAAATTTTATCTTGGACAAACACTTGGTTTCCTTTCAGAGCATGTCTGCTTTTGCTGCTGCCGCTGCTGCTCAATTATTCTGGGCCACAAAACCTCCCAGTGAGATCAGATCTGTCTGTGCATGTTATTATCAGCCAATCTGCAAGCCTATTTGGAAATTGGATGACCATATAGTCGTGATTTTAAGGGTGACGGAATATCTTAACAGCATATGAACTCAAAACAGTGTGAACCAATCATGGCAGCAGATATTAAAGATGTCTGATGGCCCACAAGGTTTAGATTAAGGATATAAAATGGGGAAACAGTTGATCTTTTGAGTTGAAATAAGCTGTTGTTGTTAAACGTGCAAATGGACATGTATAAACAACACTTTGCGGTTTTAATTGCAGTTTGGAGCACTGTAGCAATTCCTCCCTAGTCAGTTTGCACGTCACTTCTGCGTGTTTGTGCTTGAAATAACCCCAAGGATGCATCTGGCTACAGGACCACAAAACAAGGTGTTCTTTTTTAACATTCAAAGAAGTAGAGTAAAATGCTTTCTGTTTATTTTTTTATACTTTCGGACAAAGCCGGGCTAGCTTCCCACTCATGCTAGCAGATAAATATTGTGGTGAAATCTCGGGCTGTCCTTATTGTTTGCCGAAACTGCTCCTCAAATTAGACGGGGTGAGCTGAAATTTGTTTTCTTGTGACATCCTCGCTCAGGCCGAGGTCCAGCGGCAGCGGACGCGATGTGCAAGACCAGCTGCCTGAAGTTAAACAGCAGCTGGAGACTTCTGCAAGGACCAATTCAAGATACTCGCCAGACTAAAATAACCCCGCCGTTTGTTTGCCAACATGACTCGCTTCCAGGAAAAAATGCCACAATGCAAACACACAAACAGGATGACACCTGCCAAGCTGGAGCCTGAAAACGCATCGGAGACAAATAATACGACGCCGTTATGTGGAAGCGTAAACAGGATTTGACACCATCTCGAACAGAAAAAGAAAGCTGTTGTTGTGTTGTGACATGGCTGTAAAGGTGAGCACGACGTGGTTCTCATGGCTGGAGCGCTTCCTACAATGTCTGTCACGTGCAGTTTCTCTCACAACAAAACAATTCGCCCCATTCAATTAATGACAGGAAGAATGGTCTGGAATGTGAAATATTTCCATATCCTGCACGTCCAGGTGGTCCAGTGGGCAAAACCACAGAAGGAGATCCTCCTGCTCAGTCTGCCTGCTCCAGTTATGTTATTTAACCTAACCGTTTGAATCTTTTAGCCTTTAAATCAAAGGTGCAGCATGGCCAATAAATAACTCCATAAGAGTCACAGTAAAGTCTGTTTGAGTTAGTTTACCCTCCTCTTTGGCTTTTAACTGTTGTTAATGAGATCCTTCAGAGCAAGGGCCTCTGCAGACCCTCCACCCTCCCCTTCAAGGCCCCGCCATGGAGGAAACCAAAGCCGCCCCAGCGATGATGAATGGACATCATTAATGTTGTTCATCTGTTTACTTTTTACTCAGCAATCTGAGAAAATTAGGGGTCAACGTGCTTATTTTGGCACTCTAGTTCCTGAGAGGCACCCATTTGATGTTCACGGCTTCAGGGGAGGCCAAGGGGATTCGTGCTTGACCTCCCCTAAACTGCGAAGCCTCGTCAATAAACTCAGCTTGAGGAAAAGAGAGGATTTCTGGATCTTTTTCAGTGTTCATTCAGCCTCAAGGAGAAACGAGACCGAGTATCTGCAGGTTGGACCTAGAAGAACCTATCAGAACACAGTTTTGTTATCTGGACACACATCCATCTCCTCAGAAACTGTGTGCGTTATCGCTGAGGATTGCTTGTCTTGCCACTGTGTATTTATGGTCAACTGGTCAAATTTGACAACTGTAAATCAGTCACCGAGCAGATGGTGAGATAGCGCTGAGCAAACGTGGTCTGCCTGCCAGTGGTCTCCACCACTTCTGCATCTGAATGTGCCCCCTCAGCCTCGACCAGATGCGTTCCTTTTGACTCGGAACTGGAGAGTTTCGGGGACTGTAGGTGTGCAGCTCTGCATGGGACCTGATTTCAGTGGATGCTGTCAAAGAAAACTTCTCAACCAGTGACAGCACAGCCAGAGAGCCAGCACCGAGGAGAGTAATTGCAGAGTCCAGCTCCCTGAAGGACGACAATTTCATTCTGTCCTTACCCGCACCCACTGTTGCCATGCAGAGCTGCAGTTTAGGAAAGATGCAGTGACACTGTCCAGTTTCATTAAAGGAAAAGTCTAAAATCTGGATCTGCTGACTGAGGCCCCCTTTGGCCTGGCTATAGGGCTTAAATAGTCTGGGATGTTTGGAAACACCACACAGAGTGTGATCAGCACAAAAGAGGGAGGCAGTGGAGCTATTTAGCACCGTTGGAGGAATGTGTGGAAGCCCACAAGGAATCCTTTTCATTCCAGAGGTTCTCCAAACACACGCTGACGATAAACTCTGCATGCAAACAGTGATGGAATCTCCCTTGCTGCTCCTACAATCCTACACAGCTCGGGCCAGCAACCACCATACCATCACCGTCACCACTAGGAGAAGGATTTTGGAGTGTATACATTTCCTCAACCGCTCCCGAGTGCTCTGAAGCCATCTCCCAGCGCGCCCTCCGCGCGTAAATCACCTGCCTTGTATAGTCTGGATCGGGAATTAAAGCATCAGCAGCAGCTCTTTTACAGCATCACATAAATTAGACCCCTGTACACGCTGCAGCCCAGAGGCGGACACCGGCGAGGGCAGAGAGGGGGAGGAGATCTGGACGGTCAGCCTGTGGCGAGGCTGTGCGCGACAATTAGAATCAAGTGTGCGATCCCGTCGAGCGGAGCGCAGTGAACTTTTCCAGTCGGCAGCTGCGACTTTACGCTTCCACTGTGGACCTTTTGGAAGTAATTTCATCCTACTTTGTGCACTGAATGAAGCCGGTTGCTGTTATCTCACGTTTCAGAGATTTTTAGAAGTTGTGACTTCAAGCCGCTCATTTTTAAACGAGCCCAAAGTTGCTGTTTTTTTTGTTTTTTTTTTTTCTCTTTATTGCCGGTATATAACTGCCCTCCACCCCCGCTTTGCCTCTGGGGCCTTTTAATCAAAAGGAAACTGAATTTACATCATCAGGATACACGCTGCAGCGTGGCAAAGTGACTCCGCTCAGTGTTACTTAACACAGAACTTTTGGAAATTCCGCGTCAGCATCGGTTTTCCCCCCCTTTTTTTTCCTGTGTTCTCTTCTTTTGCTGAGTAATCCTGGACCCATTGGGAAGTTTTATACAGGCACGTCTGGAGAGAGCATTACCCAAGTGTCTGCCTGCAAAATGAGAGTGGCCATTGTGCGGACAACGGCGGCGCTCCTGCCGCTCCTGCCGCTCCTGCCGCTCCTGCTGCTCTCACCTGCGCAGGTAGGGACGAGCACAGCCGCCTGCCGTCGGTCTCGGGTCTGCCTTTGATTAGGAGCTGTCTTTATGTGCATCGCACTTTTTGCCTCTACAGACCTTCAAATCACAACTGACTGGTCTTTTTTAGGAGCCTGAGTCCGCGGGCGCTTGTAAACTTGAGCGTTATTAATATGTCGCACTTTACCGCGAACCCGTGTCTGCTCGGAGCTTCACAAGACGCAACGTGACAAACTGCATCTCTGCCTGTGACTCACTACGCTGCTGTATTTGCCAAAGGTGACGAGGCTTATAATTAAAAAGCTGCCCGGTTGCCGCGGCTCTTGGCTTTCCTGTCACCTGCATGATCAGACACGATCTCTGCAGCGCGCATGGCCGTCACCGAGGTTTGAGTAAAGTTTATAAACCCCCGCAGCTGCAGGAGCTGTGTTTGCAGGCTTCTTTGTCGGGGTAGGGCAGTCCTGGCAAGCAGATGTTAGACCTCCCTCTGTCTTCTGGAAGCTTATTAGTGAAAGGTTGTGCTCAAAGGTGAGTGGGATCGTGCAGATGGGATGCTGAATAATAAATATTACAGTAAAGCAAGAAAGCAGAGTTAACAGGCAGTGACACCAGAACCACCTGCAGGAGTAGGTGCCATCAAGCAGACCCACACATGCCGAGATTTCAAGTCTCTGGTGGCCCGAACCCGCCAGGCTCCTGCCGCTGGCTGATCCTCTGGCACTGCTGCTCCTGACTGTGAAATCGGTTCTCAGCCCTGCTGATGACACCCACTCAAAAAAAAAAAAAAAGCCCCACCAGAGCGTTCCTAGCTGTCCAGCTGTTGCTGGGACAAGAGCGAGTGGGAGCAGCTCCAAATGGGAGTGACAGAAGCCAGAAGCCAGAGTCCTCAGCTTGCAGCAGGTTAAACCCAAGACCCACGAGCTAACCTCGGCTTTTCTGTACAACTTTATGTTCAAAAAAGTTTTGAGAAGTGAGAGCAGCTGCTGAAACTCTTCCTCTGGGCTGTTCGGGTGGGCGCGTGCCCTTTACACTATCGCCTCAGACACAAGTGGGGAAAAAGCAAATATTGATGGCGTGGCCGGAGAGCTCTCCGTCCCGATAGGCTGCCCAAGACGAGGTTTTCTCATCACTGCAGTGAACGGCTGCTGCAGCAACCTTGTGACTCCTGCAGTCGTTGGTGGACGTTATGACACGTGGAATGGCCGAGAGAGGGTGGGGCTGGCCTCACTTCTGTTTTATGCATCTGCTCCGACTCACAGCCTTTGTGTATGCGCGCGAAGCCGGAGGTGGGGGGTTGTAACACAGTTAATTCACTCCGCAGTGCTGTCATACCGACCTCTGACCTCTGCATTTTTGTTAATACAGATATTTATATAGACATGCATTAGATACACCCTGGGCCTTTGATAGTGTTAATCCCTTCATTCATTTCTTTAGGAAGCGCTGTCTATTCCTAATCTGGGTCCTCAGGGGGTGATCCTGATTAGCAGCCTGTTCTAGGTCACCAGGTTATCACAGGACACACACATCATTCACTCACACCAACCTCGAGACGGATGAGAGACTCCAGTCGATCTAATGTTGTTTTTGGGCTGTGGGAGGAAACTGCAGAAAACCCAGGCAGACACGGGGAGAACACGCAAACTCTACAAACGAGGCCCTAAGCTGTGATAGCGTCTGTGCTAACCCCCGCGGCCTCCTTCATAATGCTAAAGGAGATACTAAAATACTGAACATCAACAAACTTTTAGACTGTGGACCGTTTGACGTTGTGTTCTCAGTAGTTTGACATGCACGCACGTCATTTCCTGACTGTTCTGAAAGGAACAGGACACATTATCCACCTCATAGCAAGTCTGATAGCACACACACACACACACACACACACACACACACACACACAAAGGTTCTGGCAGCGAGTGGAAGCACCTGGGTTTCCCACTGGAACAATGCTGTCCTCGGGGTCACTAAAGACCGTCGGGTGTCGTCCGTTATAGAACTTTTTTCCTCGTTGCTCAACATGTCCTGTTCCATGTCACCGACACTTCCGGTGCGCAGAAACACACACTGAGCAGTTGTGGTGGTGACTCCTCAGTTCTGCGTTGGAGCTCTGAGCATCAGCATTGGTGCAGAAGCCGCGAGGGCCCGCGGGGACGCAGGTGCTTCCTTCCCCTCAGCACCAGACATGAGACAACGCCTCAGCCCAACCATCTGCATCACACACGTGTGGCCGTGTTTGGTCCGAGGTCATGGCAGCTTTCGAGCATTAACCAGCAGCATCAACAGCCAACGTTACGTGCACGCACAGGTTATTGCTGACTGGTTTGTGCTGTTGTGGTGGTTACTTTCAAGCGGTAATGCTCCAGCCCAGGGGAAGGGCGATCGCTATCAGGAAATATGGATTTCTCCTTCCTCTTGTGGAAGAGGAGGAGCGGCTCTGCTCGGGGCAGCCGTCTGCTCGGGGAGCTTTAATCTCTCATCTGGATGTAATTTACTGTGGTTTACACAGGGAGAACAGCGTTTACTGTAATAGAGACCACAATTACCACCGGTTGGCCTTATCTCAAGACCAAACCTGCATTGTGTGTGCTTGTGCGCACACACGCACACGCCTGTGAGCACACAAGCACATTTGTACATGCATTAATGGACTTATATTGAGGAAATGGTGTTTATCTAAACCAACATTTAAACAGACTTGAACCCATCCGTTCTTTTTCAACACAAGCGGTTTAAACAACTCGGTGTTCAAAACATTAATAATTGCACAATGAAAAACAATGAATATGTTGCACACTTATTATATCTGTCCTAAAAGAGTCTGAAGGACTTTAGAAGGTAGGTCTTTGAGAAATGACAATTTGGGAATTTTGTGTAACATACAGACTGCAGACACATACACAAAATCCTGACTGTTAAATAACTTTTAAATAAATCCAGAGACAGGGAGGCAGACGAGCGTTTGTTTGGGCTACATACTAAATGGAAGTTATTAAATAGTGTTTTTATTAGTTGAGATAATTGCTAAGCCACTCTGTTTGCATATAAAACCTATTTCTAAGTCACACAATGGCCCTTTTAGTCCATTTATTCCACTTTGTGGTTTGGACTGTATGACACAACACAAAGTGTGTCACCACCCTGCAGAACATCTGCAGAATAATAAGCAGCGTCTGTTCACACACACACACACGTCAGGAAACTGTTGTGGCACGTTTGCCCCTGTGCCCTCGCCCAACTTGGCTGGTGTTCTGGTAAGCCCTGACCTCAGCACCCCAGAGAGCCAGCTGGAGACTGTCAGGGCTGTCAGGGCACCTCTCTCGTTGTCGCTCTGACCGCTGCGTGCGTACAGACCGGTGACTTGCTCTCTGCCTCCACCGGTCGGAGCTCAGGCCTGAGAATCGCTGTCATGGTGCTGATGATCAGCCAGGTGGAGCTCTGCCTCACTCGTCTAGCTGTCTGTATGTTTGTGTTCGCTTGTTCCGCTTTAGTGGTCCTGTTCTGTGTGGTCTCGTGTTCACAGACGAGCCAGGGCTCCCCTCCCCCAACCTGCACCTCCCGTCCAAGAGATGCCAGCCTTTACTTTCTGTTATGAAAACGTTAAAGATGAGCAGTTACTAGTGGTATAAAACTTTCTGAAATGGTTTCAAAGATCTTTATTTTCTTCTACTTCTTCTTATAGTTATTGTTATCATGCTCATTGTTATCATCATCATTCCATCATGCTGTCATTGTTTGTGCAGTCTAGAGGAACCCTGACTGGATCTAACCGGGCTACCCTTTAAAAGAAATCCATCCTTATGTGAGTCTCTTACTTTACAGCTGTAGCTTGTCTCTGTAACAGTGGGCCACGCTGGTGCTTTTGGCTGTCACCCAGAGTACCTGCTGCTCAATCTGGCCCCGCGGCAGCGTGACCCTTGTTGTTTAAGGGGGAAAAAAAATGTTCTGTGCTGTTTATTTTTTTGAGTCCCCGCACATGCTGGCCGTTCTCTGACGGATGGAGTTAAGTAAAAAGGTTAAAGATGACGCAGTTTGGCTGTGTGGGAGTGGAGAGTAATGAGGCCCGGAGCCTCTAGGGCCGGCAGCGGGAGTCCGGGGACACAACAGCTCCTCTGATCCTCCTCTCTGATCATCCCCCTCCTCTCAGGAAGAAGCCAAATCTCAGTGAGGGTCTAACAAATTTCAAGTGAAAAGATAGCAGCAACTTAGCAGAATCTAAAAAGATCCCACCGCAAAAGAGGAAACAGTCAGCAGACGTAGATAATCCATACGTCTATGACGGTGTTGGCTCTCCTCCTTACCTTCTGCTGTCTTAAAATGAAGGCTCTCGTCACCCAAAAGCAAAGTAACGTGCAAACTAACGCTTGTTTCAGTTTCTAACTTACCCAGATGAATGAGGCAATAGAGCAAATGGACAAAACCCAAGATAAATATTCACACTCTGGTCAATCTCACTTAACATTTTTGGAAAGTGCAAATCAAGAGCTGCATGTTCAGAGGCAGAGGAAGCGTGATCCTGTGACCAACCTGTCAGAATGATTCAAATGTCTTCTATACAAATATAAAATAGGAAAAGCCAGGGGGAAAACACGTTGTTTTTTTTGTTTTTGTTTTTTCACAGCGAGGCAGCATTTGGAAACTTCTTGTTCCTGAAGTTGTCCTGAAGCACACAAATAAATTATCAGGGACTGATCATAAAAGTATCCCTGAGCAGACAGTCTGCCGACTATTATCCAACAGAGGAAGAATTTGGAGTTAGATCATGTTTGTATAGCCCTCAATCATAACGTCAAAGGGTTTTATACCTACAAAAGATTTCAAGAACTGCAAATGAAAGACAGCAGGGTTCCTCCTCGCCAAGGGTTAAAGAAAAGATCGTCGGGGGACGAAGCCAAAGAGACTTAATCCTAGTTCTAATCTCAAGTATTTCTCGTTTGAGTTGACTTGGCTCCCACTCATCGTTAATGTCGGCTGTGGTAGTGGTGATGCACACAGAACCAGCTACGTGAGGATCTTCATGCACCTTTTTCCGATCAGAGCTTAGTCTTCTGTTCTCCACCAGAGGAGGTGCTGGATACGCTCCCTCGCCACAGCGAGCCTTGACCCCTGGCTGGGCTGAGAGGATCCAGCCCATCACACTCCTTTCTGTGGGGGGAAAAAAGACCCTGTGATGTGAAGCAGCAGCAGCCACACACAGGAGGGATGTGTCCCCCTGCCATTAGACAGCTTTTTCTTCCCCTAAAGCGCAACCAACCAAAGCCTGGAGATAACTCCCAACAAAAAACCCAAACGGAGTGCTGAAGTTCTCCCGCCGTGCACCGGGGAACCCAGCCAAACTCGCATTACGAAGCCCTGTTACAAGTCCAGTTCAGTTCAGCGTGAAGGCCAGAGGAGCAGCTGTACACTCAGATGGTCCAGAAACCCCCCCCACGCCACCCCACTGCCTCACCCCCACACCCATCTACCCTTCCCACAACAGGGAGGACTCAAGTGTTTGACTGGAAGCTCTTGTGTGGCTGTTGCTATCTGTCACCGGGTGTTCTGCTGCCCGCCTGACACTCATCTGAGTGACAGATTTACAGGAACCTCTAAAACCTTCAACACGTTATCGTCCCCATGCAGGAAGTGCCTCCTTAAAACAGTTTTAAGCATTTTCTCTTTCAAAAAACAGCCCAAATTAGCTTGGCGCTGTCATCCGTTACCCCCAACCCTCCGAGAGCGTCTACCTTCACACCAGGGGCATGGAGCCATCTCAGGTCGTCTGCCGGCCGGGATCTCCTGCAGGGTGTGTGTGTGTGATGGGTGTGTGTTTGTGTTTGTGTGTATGTGCTGGGGGGGGGGTTATCAAATGTAGATTTTCCCTTCCTGAGATGAAGTGAACTCGAGGTTTTGTGTTTTCCCAGGCGAATGAGAATTCTGCTGTGTTTATGGTGGGATGATGGGAACAGAATGGAGGCAGAGAGGGGAACCAACAATGGGAAAATAAATAGAGAGCTCAATCTTAAACCACAGGAAAGAGGCTTTGAACCTAAACATTCGGGCACACAGTGCGGTCACATATACACTACGACAGAATGAGCCGCAGGAAGGACAAAAGGTGTGAGTGTGTGTGACTCCAACTCTGGTGTTTAAGGGGTACTTTCACTTCAGGTTAGGTGTCTGTCCAGCGTTTATGTTCCGATGCAAATGAAATATTTCTGGTTTTGATGAGGCCTCATGTCAAATTAAAATGATCAAATTCAAGTTGAACACACTTTAGAAAGATAAAAAGTAACTGGAGCCAAACAAATGTATGTTCTGATGTCTGATAGTGAGCAAATGACTTCTGCTTCTCCGAGACGCAAAAAGAATGTTTGACTGTCTTTAAGCAAAACACAAGTGCTGATGATTCAAATTGCCTTGTCTCTTGCAGAGTCTACCTTTGACAGACGTGAATGGCACTGCTGAAGGTGAGATTTACAAAATAGAGATTTTCTGCTTCAAACGAGCCGCATTCTCTGTGCATCTCCAATTAGAGCCTGGGGCAAATACATGTTAACAGAGGTGTGTTCCATCACAAACACACGCTTTGTAGCTGACAACCGCAGACCACTGACCTCTTGAATCTTGCAAGAATTGTATGGAATTTCCATGCAAATTTGAATTTGAAATGCAGCTGAACGTGTCTGGACTAGCCTGGATTGCTTAACTGTTTTCCCTCTCCCACCCACGTTATCCACATTCCCGAGCATTAAATTGACAGAGGCAGACCGTTGAAGACAGCAGAAAACGGCCAGATATGAGCTGTAACCATCCGCTGAACGGGGCCCCCAGCGCTGTTTAACACTGAGGTTCATGGCCTGGTCTCTGTGCCGTAGATGCTTCCCTGGCTGTCCAGTCCCACACTGTCTGCATTTATCCACTGCTATGGTCATGTCAGGCTCCATTCGATGACCCCAGGGGTCAGCGCAGTCCCAGAGGTGCCCACGGGGCAACTCAGCTCCAGCTCCAGCAGGGTTCTGTCCGCGGCCATGTTTCCAGTGTTTGTTTTCGCTTCCTCCTCTGTTTGCTGGGTCATGGCCGACCCTGTTCCTCCCCCCAAGACTGTGCATCTGAGACACTTTCACGCATGACAATCATAATAGCAGTAACAACAATATTACCCCCCACAGGAAGGCATACTGCGTTAAACAAACATATTAGCTTCTTAATGATAACCGGATACACCATGGCGTATTGCAGCAGGGATTAAGTTTCTGTGTACTTTGACCAAAATGGCCATTACGAGGTTATTGAGAGTTATTCTGATGAGGCTGATACCAAAATGATATTCTCCGATCCACAGTGCTAATGTTTGAAGAAGTGTGGAGTCGCAGCTTCTGCAGAACCATCGAGAAGCTGGTGGAGGTGGTGCAGGAGTACCCGACAGAGGTGGAGTACATCTACAGCCCTTCCTGCGTGCCTCTGGTGAGGTGTGCGGGCTGCTGCGGGGACGAGAAGCTGGAGTGTCATCCCACCACAACCACAAACGTCACCATGCAGGTGAGGGAGGCACGGGCACCGTAGAAGCTCACGCCACCTGGAAGCTCTGGCGGAGCTGAGAAAAAGGCCTGGCAGAAACCTGCCGTCATGTGACGACAGGTCACAGAGCTGCACTGCAGCCAAAGAAGCTTTTTAGGCTCGTTGCTGTGTTTGCTTTTGGCAGATTAAACAGGAAAAAAAAGTAGATTTCCTGCCCCAGTTTGATTGATTTGTTGCTGTTGTTGTTCACTCATGATCTACATCTGCTTCACGTTTCAGCTGCTGAAAATCAGACCATCTGAGCCGCATAAAGAATATGTTCATATGACTTTTGTGGAGCATCAGACATGTGAATGTAGGTAAGAAAACAAGTCACAGCTAAGTCAGCAAGTATTTTACAGCTTCAGGTTTATTCCCTCTCATCTCCTTTAAGTCTAAAACAACCATCAAAGAGCACAAACTCTGAGTCAAACTTGATTCTGTTATTTGCTCCACAGAGTCAAGAAACTGTCTGGGAAAGTTGAAAGGTAGAAAGATCCGACTTTGTCACAATATTTACACATTTGTTTTGAATACAGTTAGTGCTAACTCTGCTCCTCCTGCAGGAAAAGACAAAGAGGAAGAGGAAGGAAAAGAAAAGAAAGGCAGAAAACGAAAGAATGTGACAGGTGATGGCCAAGTCTTTGGAGGATTCGTGAAGCCCTCCGTTTCCTCCTTTAGAGATGCTCACATTTTTGCAAATGGCTTTCAGGTGCCAGATTCCTCGCAGGTAACTGCCATGGCAACCCAACGCCTTGTTGCTGTGTGGCTCAGCGAGGGTCTCCTCCGCTCATCCATCAAAGCTGCGTCGACAGTCTGGGACTCGGACATCCGGGATGTTTGCTGACGTGACCACGTGACTGATGGGCGCGGCGTTTGTGATGAGGCGCTTGGAAACTGAAGCGAACACTGCTGTCGCACACGATGGACACGCCTGGGAGCCGGTGCAATTTCAAGCCAAGCAAAACTAGGCCCATTTCTAAACATCATTACTGTATCTACCATTGTAATTTGGTTATCCGTTGTATTTAAAGGTGGTTTTGCTTGTTTGGAGTCTGTATTTATTAATACAGTTGAGCGCACTGTGTTCAACCTGCAATCTTTTAAAGTTTTATCTATTTTTTTTTTTTTTTTTAAACAAAACTTTGTAGAGGCAATATTATAAAATCAACAACTAGTGTTTATGAAAACAGAGGTCAGAACTAGAAAGTTTTGGGTAATTTCTACAAATGAGGGTAGTCAGTCACTCCACCATAGTCACACTTTCACTCATTTCTGTCTAATAAGAAAAAAAAACTTATCTTTTTTCATATTTTTTCCCCAATATTTCGGCATTCAGGTGAGCGTAATTTACAAAAACTCAGTATTAGCAGAACTTTTACACAAAGCTGCTAACAGTTATAATAGAGTCATGTTTTAAAGAAATGTTGCTCAGTTATAGTCGAGGTTTTTTTGACAGGTTGAGCTCAAGGAGGTGATATCTAATGCCAATATAATTAGGAAAATGATGCAAAATATCTACTGTAAATGACAGAAAATTTTAAAAACAGAGACAAAGAAATCTTTTCACATTTCACATCAACTGCAGCTAATGAGCTGCTACAATTCTGGCAGCCAGTGGTTTGAGAAGCAGTGTCCTGAGGAGAGAACTGAATTTTTAGATCACATGGAAGTGTGCAGCAGGCTGCAGAGCTGTGACAAGGCCAGTCAAAAAGGACAGATGAGTACCGCAGTAATCAATACACCCAAGGAGTATTCATACAATATTGAAGTCTATTAAATGCATTGGTCATAGTTGTTGTGATTTAATGTTGTCAAAAAATGTAGGTATATTTATGGGCTTTGTGCTGTCAGGCAGATCATATTTGTGTCAGTCCTGCAGACTCCCACATACGTCCACAGCACAGGTGCCTTCTCTTGTCTGTTTTTGGAAAGGCTGCAGTGAAAAAGGAGTCAGTTAAAGAAGTTGTGTAAGACAACGTCCTTAGGTATTTTCATGTTCACAAAAATCTCTATCTAAATGTAACATTTCTGCTGCCTTGATGTTTTTTATTTTCATTTTGATATTTATTTTGTAATTAAATTACTATGTTGTCACTTTCTCTTGAGTGATTTTTTTCATCAAGTAGACAGATACATGCTTTACAAAAAAGTAATGTTTTTAACGTTTGAAATGTTTTAATATTTTTTTTCCGACTAAAAGTAGTCGTCCTGTAACTTGAACAATAAGTCTCCTTATAAGTACGTAACACATTTGTAGAAAGAAATTTAAAACAAGAGCTGGATTTTGTTTAAGTTCCGGCAGGTGGCAGTAATCCAACAACTCTGATTTTAGCCAGTATTACGCTACCAGAAGAAGAAGAAGAAGAAGGAACAGAAGAAGAAGAAGAAGAATAAAAAAACAGCACCAATAGAAGATACGTAACGCTACGTTTACGAGATAAACATAGCCTTGGATAAAACAAAAGGAGAACGATTGTTTCACAGTAAGGAATCTGTCGGTAAGATTTCTAAAAACTATTATGAATATTAGCTGTATGGTTTATTTACAGATGATTGTTTGGTTGTTATGATGAAGCTAATCTCATCTAGCTAACTAAGCTAAGAAACTAGGGGCAGGGCAGTAAACACCGAAATACACTGAAACAGACACCAACAAATATTCTCGTACAGAAGATGTTGTAGTCGTTAAAAAAAAAAAAAAACTGAGTAAAAACCGTATGCATATCTTTTTTCCCAGCGAGCTATATAGCTATTAGCATCGACCAGTTACTGCAGCAGATGTGTTTGTAAATAATAGCTGCTAGGTTAGCTTAGTCGACAAAATATTTTTTTGTTTAAATCATAAATATACATACACACAGTAGTACTGATTGGTTTAAAATTTAAAACAACTCTGTGCTTCTTACCTCGCCAGTCCCTTCACCCTCGGATGTTAAATGTACTTTTGTATTTTTTTTTCTACACTTTTCCAGCAATACCAACATGAGTAATTTCAGTAGACCCAACAGGCACAGGGCACCAATGTATTCCAGATTGACAAGGGTTGCATCTAAACCTGAACTGGAGAGAGATTCAGGCTTCTCAGGTTAGATTACCTTTTGACACGTTATACTCAGTGTACTGGTAGGTATCTGGTTCTGAGATCAGTCTGCTTTTTGCCCTAGATGCCAGTTCTGAATACCTCAGCGCCGTGGATCTGACTGACACTGAAGATGCAGGACGACATGGGACATTAGTCCCAACAGTTCAGGACGGGGCCGGTACACAGGTGGCCATGATGAGAGACTCGTACCCGGGGCTGTCACCAATGATCATCATGAACAACTTTGTGTTGAAACAGGTAAATGTCATTACAACTGCCTTATTATCTTATATATTATAATTAAAAAGAACTGTATCAATTTCTAAGTCCCTCAACTAAAGTACAGCTAACCTGTCAATAATTCTTACAATAAATTTTTTATAGTAAATTCCTGTAGTCAAAAACCCCAGGCACAATTGTGGTGAGTGCTGAAGCCCTTTCACTGTTATGTGTGTGTTATGGAGGAAAATTCACTGAAAGAAATGTCAAGGACCTTCTCAAGATTGGTTTATCTTTTGAGAACTGTTTGCTCCTGAAAGTTCATTTCTTTTTTTTTGTATAAACAACTGTACTAAAGCACAAACACCACAATGATAACACACGTCCACTAAATAACTGCTTCTCTCATGAATATACAATATTTGTATACCTAATTAAAATGCCTTTATGAACTATATGATTATACGCAAATAACTAAGTAAGCGAAGACATATTAATGGCTTCGAACCAAACTGTGTGTATGTAATAAAGAAAAAAACGATCCAGTCTCTGGTTTAGAACTGCACAGGGATCAAACATTCCTGCAGTCTGAGGAAACCAAAACACCAAACTGTTTGTTCAGGTGGTCATGATAGCCCCACAATTTAATTTTTTATATTTTGATGCGATATATTCCTCAAAAAGTGTACATAACAAGTGACGCTTGTAATTTTCTTTATCGGCACTTTGGGGTTTTAAATCGTATTATGTAAACACTTTGGCACTGACGTCTTGATGATGCAGCTATTCTTTATTTCTTCTTCTGTTTTAGCCGTCACTGATGGCTCCGGCAAAAAAACAGCTGGGCTATTCTTCACCCGTGGACGTGATGCCTCAGTCCCAGGTTGTCTTTCTCCAGCCCATGCTGTCAAATGGAAACGGTGCAGGCTCTCTAAAGCCTTGCTCCAAAAATGTCCGACAGTCAAAAAGCTACATGCCCATTCTCAAATCATATCCCAAGATTGCCCCACACCCAGCTGACGCCACCAACAAGAAGATGGGATCTAAAATGAGGGTGAGTTCAGGCTCAGGCTATGACCAGCGGCACAGAAGGCACCGTCACAGCTCCAGGCTCTCCAGCTCCCTCAGCGTGGTGCCACAGACTCCAAACAAACCCAGCTGTAACACCCAACCAGTGGGCAACCAGTCGGAGGTGGCGGAACGTCAGGAGAGCTCTCTCTCCTTCCTGACAGGGAGCGAGTTTGTGCCCCCCTACGCAGATGAAATCAGGACAGATGGGCTGTATGACGACCAGGATCCCACGATGGACACAAACAAGCAGAAGCGGTTTAGCAATACCTACAACATTCTCAACAAATCCGGGTTGCTGGGCATCACCATGCGCACAAAGCAGCTGATCAAGGAGAACAAACGCACCCAAGGGCAGCTGCAGCAGCTGAGGGAGCAAACGGGGCTGCTGCTGGAGGCTCTGAGCAGCGGGGAGCCCCAGCTCTGGTCCAAGCTGCAGCTTTCTCTGCAGCACTCAGACAAGGAGCAGTGGGCGGCTAAGGCCCAGGAAGCTATGGGGTAAAGAGTTGGCAGACATGACCCTGCAGTTCTTAATCCGGGGCAGAAACACCACTTTATGAACTGAATTTGAAATATCACTCCTAAATTTGTAGACTAAAATCTTCAACGCAACCATAGTTTAAGGAAGGAAACAAAAAGGCCAAACTATTCAGAACTGTTGGTCAGATATAAAGCTAAGGATCATCTAACATAGCAGGTCAGAAGCATGGTTCATATCAAACCTTCAGCCATTAATGAATTTGCCTGCTTCCCACGCTGCAGGGTGGAAGGGCTTCGGCTCTTCCACGCGGCAGTAAAGGCATGCCTTACAGCTCACGAGGACTCACTGGGAAAAGGCCTTACACCCGCTTGGATTGTGATGACTTTCAACAAAAGCAGAATAACCAGAGTCATCTTGAATCATAAGGGCATGGGTTTCTCTCTCTCTTACTTTGAAGCAAATAAAAGCCACTCGGCAGTTGCCTCCTTTTCAGAAGCTCACGCAGCTGGGAGACGATAGATGCACATCTGCGCGTAGATTCAGAGAATAGATTTTCTATTTTAGACACTTTTTCTTACTTGCTGTTTATTTATTCGTTGTGACCAACTGTGAAGGCTATCGTGGCGACTTCAGCTCAATCATTTTCTAGGCCTTTGGCAAAAGCATAACCAGTAGCAAGTGAAGTGTTGTAGCCTCTCTCCGCCGCCGTGTTCTTTCCTGCCGCTCCAGCTTAGCTCAAGGTGTACCCGTGGAAACGTCAGAGCCACGAGCTGACCGTTGAGCACGTGGTTCTCTGTAGCACTTTAGATGTGAGGTTACTGGCGCTAGGGCTTGCATTCCTAGGCGATCATGCCTGTGTTGCGTATCGATGCTTAAATAACGAGGTTTATGCGGGGAAGTGCTGAATGTAACAACCGGCCTCCAAAAAAATCTGATCATCTTCTTGGATTTCAATCTCAAATCCCAGGTTTTCCTGGCAGAACAGGACAAGAGCAGTTCTGAATCGGTACCGCTTTCCAGGTTATTTTCGCACCAGTGCAATCCTGTTTCAGCATTAATAATATGTAAGTATGTGTGAGTGCGCATTTGTGTTTTTAAACCCCTCCGTGTTTTGCGAGTAGAGGAGGGTTACAAAATGACTCTATTTTTCTTGTCCTCTGTGTTACTGTGAAATGTACTTACTTCATTGAAACTGCCATAAAAAAACATTGAAAATTCATATTCTGCAAATATTTTTTTTTTTAATGACAAAGGACTCCCGTGGCAGTGTGAAGACTTTATTGGCACTGACAGGAATAGACAAAATAACTCTGCTGCGCACAGAATCCGGAATGTGTCTGCACCAGAAGCGACTCCCAGCTGAATTTGGACGTCTTTGTTAGCGATGTGACCAGAATTTCATCTTTGGGGTCTTCTTTAAGGACGAGTTCAACATGGCACGCGGTGAAGAATACCCTGGATGTCAGATCCCCTCGGTACTGCCGTCGGCAGGTACGTTCATTCACGCCAAATCCAGACGGTTTTGACCCCTTGTGAAATCCTTGCCGGCAAGCCCTTTACGACACGGCGTAGTTTGGAGTCCTGAATGTCACGTTACAGCGCGGGAGGTGCATGTAGGTACACATGTGAGGCTGCGATGCTCTAACTAATCACAGTCTTGACAGATTGAAGCGCTGACTATGGCTCATGTCCTTGGAGGAATGCTTCTTAACGGCTAAATACTTCCTAGAGCACTGAAAACACTTCAAAGCAATACGCATTTAAACCTTAGCTTGTAATTAATAGTTTGCTCTTGATCAGCTTGAAATATCTATTTGAGATGATGTTTCTTTTGTGTGAATTAGAATTCTGAATATAAATCTAATTCAGCTGCAGTGCTACTCACGCATCTAAATCCCTATATGCAATTAAAAAAGACCTTAATGCTAGATTATACACTCCTAACATTCTACTTAAAGTACTCCAAGCGCTATTTGTTTATTGTATGAAATAGCTATTGCTCTTTCTGACTAAATGTGTCGCTCTGGTTTATCTCGACCTTCAGGTTTGCCTGTCTGACTCTAGAGAAGTCGGGCAGCTCTGCCGTCCAAACCTCTCCATTCCAGCCAGCACGTTAGAGGGATGGTGTTCATCCTGCAGGGATCCGGAAGCCTTCTCCGACCCAGGGTGACCTTTCCCTGCCCTCTCACTCCTGCTTCTCCTCCAAGCTTGTCTCCACAGTCTGCACCGGCAGGATGAGGCCGAGGATCCAGCGGGTGCCGAAAACGTCTTTGAGGTTGTTCTGCCAGGGGCTCTGGACCCCCTGAAGCCGCCCTCGCTGCATCTGACACCAGGTCTGCCCGCGGGCCACCAGCAGCACCTGCTGGCAGCAGAACCCGGCGCAGACCAGGCCGATGCCCAGCCACACGTAGAGCATCAGCACCAGGAAGAGCTGCAGGCCTGAGACCGTTCCTGAGGACAGGGAGGGGCAGTAAAGACCAGGATTATCACTGGAGATTCTCAACAAACTGCTTACCCATGAAGAAGTAACCAGTGGAGAGGGGGAGGAGGGTGAGGAAGGTCAGGGGGTCCTCAAAGGAGATGGAGTATTCGACAGTCAGAAAGGCCACGCCGAGAACCAAAGAGTACATGCAGGTGCAGGAGGTGTGGATGCAGAACATGATGAAGTAGCGCATGTTCTTCTTGCCAATGCAGTTCCCGGTGAAAAAGCAGTGGTGGTCCCTCTTCAGAATCACCTTCCGGCACAGTTTACAGAAGTGGCGGTCGTTGAGGAGGTAATGCGCGTCCACCTTGTCCGAGCAGTGGGGCGAGCACACGGGGACCGCGCTGTCGCCGGCGCTGGCTGCGGGATACCTGATGGTCATGATGTAGTTCCCCAGCGCGTTGAACATGGAGAAGAGAAAGAGGGCCGTGTGGAGGGAGGTGGAGGCCCACAGCGAGGCGTCCGGCACGGGGAAGATGGTCGGGAGGAAGAAGCAGAAGTGGAAAACGAAGGTGACCGCCGTGGCCGTGAAGAAGTAGACGGGGGCCACGACGTTGAGGAGCCTCAGCTTCAGCATCCGAGTGAACATGTCTGCGCCTGGCGCTTCTGACGGGTCTGCAGAGAGGAGAGCTGTTAGATCAGTGGTTTATCATCCCGGGAGCTACAGAACTCTATGGAATCATCGAAAGCAACCAGGATATCATGAAATGAGCCAGAGGTCCCACAGATCGGAACTATACTGCGGAAACGCAGCGTCCGGTGAAGTGATGCTTTAGCAGAGGCGGCGGCTGCTGCCTGCGCTGCCCACACTGTCCGGGGATCCCTCAGGTCCACCGGGAACACCGAAAATAGGACACGTCTCCATTTTCCAGGTCTTCTGTTCTAGGCGCAGATGTGCAGAACGCGATGGAACGGTGGAGGAGCGGAGGAGTGTGTGCTTGATGATCTCATGTGGAGTTCTGCTGCAGCCTTCACAGAACACGGAGCATCATCAACCACTGTGGCGGCTTCCTTCATGACCACAACACCTCCCACGGTCGGTCCCCTCCCGCGACGACGCGGCTACAGCGTCCGCGTCACCGTCACCCTGCTCACCGGTAACGAGGACGGCGGCAGCAGCGTGAGCCTACCTGCGGATGGATGGACGTCGGCGGAGGAGCTGTCCCTTCAGCACTGCACAGCAGCGATCACAAGCCTTTGCGCGCACACGCGCACACGCTCGCTGTTTGGACGCCTCATTGCATCGTTGAGGTGCCCGCGCCTGCATCCAGCGCCCCCTGTCGGCGCGGCTGCGTAGCGGTCTTCCTGCTGGTGTGCGTGTGTGTGTGTGTGTGCGTGTGTGTGTGTGTGTGTGTGTGTGTGTGTGTGTTTTAAAAACAGCAGTACAGCGTTTAATGTCAGTCAAAATGCACAGGAGCTGAGCACCCAGCAGGCGGTGCTGCAACCCCAATTATTTTTAATTTACTGGAGACGTATTATTGTGACGTTAATCAGCAGTCGGACCAAACAGTCTGTCCAAAATCACGCCATGTTGATCTTTAATCATTCCGGATGAGTACTCTAATGTGATTTAAAGCTGGTATTTATCGCTACTCTTGCTCTCCCGCAGAGACGCTCCCTTAGCGCCGTCCTGCCCGGGTTGCCATTGTCAGACGGTGCCTGGTGAGGTGGGAGTTTCTCTTGTTTCTTGGTGCTGGAAGACGGCGCACGCACGCACGCACGCACGCACAGGCAGCAGCAGCATCACTACCACTATCCTCAGCGCACAGCAGCCATCGGGATCTTCTCCAGGTGATGGTGGAGCTCCGGACCGGGACTCGGGTATGTGTGCTCGTCTGTGCGCAGTCTGCTGCGTTTCTCCACCGTTGTGGCGCAGCGGGGAACAACTTCCCAGCCGAATGTGGGTGTGTGGACTGAGGTGCGCTGCGATGCCAGCGAGACGTCGATGGTGTTGGTGTTCCTCGGCAGCATCCTGCAGCAAACGGCTCTTGGAAGCCCATTTTATTGGCTTTTCCACTGTTTTGCGCCGTCTCGACGGATTTTATCGTCGGATTCACCTGTGAAGGTGTGGAATTACACACACAACGTCCGTCCGTCCGTCCGTCTGGCTGTCCACAGCACCCTTTGTTCCAAAGGAGACAAGCCGCGTATTCCAAACACTTTATTGCAATTTGCGCTTCCACTTTGGAAAATGACGCAAATCAGTGCCAGTATTTGCTGACTGTTCTCTGTTGTTCGGCGTCAACCCTGCAGGAACAGACTGTTTGCTGGCCAAGTGCAAAGCTTCACCTGTTGAATTACAATTCAGTTGATGTGTGTGTTGGGGCTGCTGATTCCTCTGAAACCCCTTTTACATGTGGAGCACCTCAAGGTTGCCTCTTGGGCTCCTGATCTCCTGGGCCTTCCTGCCACCAGAACACTCCAATTATTTTGCATTTAATGATAACAAGACTGAGGTCCTGCTGTTTGGGCCTGGTGATGCTGCCAGGGTTCATACTGGTTTGAGTTTTTAGGTAAATACTTGAAGTCGAGAGCAGCAAAAAGGAGCGTAACAACGATGGTCAAGCTGGCTCAATAGTCCATGCTTTTTAGTTATTTATTTATTCATCTTTTAAAAATGCCGATAGGATTTTTTTTTAAATCCTGGTAATCATTTCCACTTTCTGTCCTCAGGACCAGTCTCAGGCCTGCTAGAGAGCCTCCAGGAGATCCAGGGCCCCCGGCCCAACACCTCTAAGGACCGCAGCCGTTCTCTCCCAGGCCGTCTCCAGGCTGAGCTCCAGAGCCGAGAGCAGAGTGAAGACGCCGTGTGGAAGATTGCAGAGAGACCTTTGAAGGTACGGTGAGAAAACGGAGATCCGACTGTTTAGGAGTCATATCGAAGACATTTCTGATGCCAAATGGGCTCTAATGAGGAATGTTTCAGTGCACACAGCAGCAGCAGACACACAGCCCCAGGGGGGTTACTGAGCATGTGCAGACAAGAAGCAGGTGTGTGCGCTCGTGCGTGTGTGTGCATATGCGTGTGCTCCAGTCAGTTTATTCAGCCTCCGTGAGACAGGGTGGGGGGATGCTGCATTGGCTGAGCGCTGGGAGCACACACACACACATTCGCGACCTGTGTTTACAGCGAGCGAGCTGTGACGAGGACGGAGCCTGGCTCCTTCTCCTCGCTGAGCAGGTGGTGAACAGATTTATTAAAAAAAAGGATGATGAGCCCCAGGCACACTTGCCCTTTAGATCACCCCTTAGCTTGTCAATAAAACATAGCACCTCAGGCTGGCAGGTGTCCAACAGCCATGTATTCCTCATGACGTCCATACCGCCAACGCCTGCGATGAAATACAAATGTTCCATTTTTAACAGTTTTTAACGGTCTTGTCGGGTTCCTGTGTTCATTTCTTGATGTTTAACACTGTTTCTGGTTTGCAGGCAGAAATTTTAAACCATTCCACCTCATTTAGGTCTGACAGTGGTCGTTACTGACTCTGAGAGACAACAGTGAGGTGGTCCTCGGTGTATCGCTTCTATCTGCTCTGCTTGATTATTATTATTATTATTATAAGCTTTGCATCACGTGATTTATGGTTCAAAAAGGTCATCTTCCCTTCTTTGTTTTCTTGGCCAAGTCATAACGACGCAAAGGTAACGCCGTCTCACAGCTGCCCCCTTTAGTTTATGGCGATGGGTCCAGATGGGAGTCCTGCCCCCGTGCAGACATAAATATGCTTAACTAGCTTCAGATCCCATCTCAGCATGACAGAGCACAATCTCCGTCTTTCGATTTAAGGAATGATAAAAGTGAGCTGCGGACGTGGAAGCGCTTGGTTTAGATCTCGGCAGGGACTTTGCCACCAATCACCCCCTCCCTGTCTAAGATTCTTGGCTGCAGGCTGGCGCTGCAGCCCTGTTTAGAACACAGTGTCGCAAACTGCACAAAGAACAAAGTTCTCTAAATGACTCAGTTGCTTCAAACGTTGAAGTATAATTTAGCCACAATATGTCAAAATCAATGAAGATGTCTTTTAAATCAGCAGAAACTTCTGCTTCCAAGTCCACCAGCATTTTTGTTCTTTTTTTAAAATGATTTCCACTGTCAGATTGATGAGAAAGGGTGAGTTTTTCAGCATGAACCAGCCTTGAGTTGTTAAAGAGTACCTCAAGGAAGTGATGTCTGAAAAAGGGATTATTGCATGTTAATGATATTCACTCACATCGCTGGGCACGCAGATGCCTCAGCCGCTCTTTTCTGGTGCAGTGAGCAGAAAAAAGCAACGGTTTCACCCCCTTTTCCAGATCAGGTTTATCTCATCACCCAGTCACTGCCCTTTTCCTGACACCAGCATATGACGCAGCCTGACTCGGAGCGGAGGAGAGCTTTCAGTCAGCCTGCCAGCTGGAGACACTTGTTCCCCAACCCAACATCGCAACCTAATCTGCTGTGTTGTCTTGGCAGCCTGAGCGAGGGATGAGGAGAGAGATCGCTGGGATGGGATGGGATGGGAGCGGGTTCTGCGGAGTTAGTCGGTGCTTGTGTGAGCGTTTGCACGTCTGAGCGGAGCAGAGAGGGAATATCCGGGGAGCCTTGTGGTGAAACCGCTGAGTCATGCTCTGACATGCCTCCAACTGTGGTGTGACAGCGCACCACAGCCAGCCTGCCTCCCTCAGCATCCTGCTCTTTCCCGTTGCCGTCGGCAACCTTCCCGACGAACGCCTCGATGGCGGCACGATGAGCCCTTCCAGGTCTGTTTAACGCACCCCGGCGTGCCCTCGGGTGAGAGCTAAGCGCTGATGAAAGAACGCCTGGTTTGTCTTTCATCCCGGTCGCTGACGCCTGTCAGTGGGTTAGCTGTTATGGCGGGACTGTAAAAACAGATGCAGGTTAGATTCCGGCAGCTTCCCCTTCAGCTGAGTTCAGGAGAGGCAGCTTGTGCGCACCTCCTCCCACCCTGGTTCCTGCTGTTTTTAAAGGCACCACCTTCTAGACGGGGTTCTTCTTGTTCCAGTCTTTATGTGCCAGATGTGAATAATGCAGAGTCACGGTGATTCATTCCATTTTGATTCAACTAAAACACATTTCACCGCAGTGAAGTTGTGGTGTTCAAACCCCCCTTAGTTTGTAGTTGAGCTTCTCTTTTGAAAAGATTTAGAACAGTCTGAGATTCCCTGTTTGCATCATGTCCTGTAGAGGACGTGAGCATCTATCCAACGGAGAGGATCAATCTGCAGGGTGTGTGACAAAAAAACACACCTACCTAGTAGAGCGAGGCTGGCTGGTTGTAACAATTTTAGAGGGATGCTGGAGGGTTGAAATTGGGTTTTAAAGCTTGAAGTTTGACATTATGTCTTATGGGTCCTCACACAGACAGAAGTATAAACCTGTGTGAGTGTCGGCTGTATGGATTTGTTGCGTCAGTCGTCTTTGCCGAGGCTCAGATGTCACGCGTGTCTTTATATCGACTGGACTCGCTTTCACAGCAGGACCAAAAATAGCAACTCTTCCATCCATCCATCCAACTCTTCTTCTTGTCTAAATGTCTACTATTGATCAGCCTCCTCCTCCTGCTGCTGTGTGACGGTTTACAGAACGGTGATGGGGAAGTGTCTCAGGAAGTGACGTCACTGGAGGAGTGATAATGGGCGAGACGGCGCATCAGCACCGCTGCTGGTGCCTTGAATCCAGCTGTTTGCTCAGCAGCTGCGTACACAAGCTGAGCAGCTGGCAGGCGGGAGTGTATTGAACCGAAGTGATGAGAGTGTGTTCTGCTGGAAACAATGTCTTTAAACCACAATTCAGTGGTCATGACGACACTGGTGTGCCTCTACAGACGGACAGATGTTCCCCCACCAACATGCACACTGTGTCTCCTCGTCCGTTTATCAACAACACAGTGAAATCAAATTTAATCCACCACTTTCTCTTTTTCCTTTTGACCCAGACGTTCTGACCAGTAACACCCTGAACAGCCTGTGTCAAAGCGCCTCCTCTGTTTCTCCGGTCAGGTCCTGGTGCCCATGGAGCACCCGTTTGTGACGACGGCCCCCCCCGTGGAGGGCAGGGCTGTGGAACCCGATCTGTCCCGCTTCCTGGACCCACTTGGGGAGGAGAACAGCACAGTGGAGAGATGCTACCACTCACACTCCCGCAGCAGCGTCCTGCAGGGCCTGCCCTTCGGAGGGGTGCCCACTGTCCTCATCATCAACGTGGTGCTCTGGATGGTACGCTTACACACACACTATTGAAATGTGTGTGTGCGCTATGCTCCTGTCTTATCAAACACTGATTCTGCGCTCTGATACAGATAGTTACATTTTGCCATGTTTGAAAACAGGCTGCCAGCATGGCTGCCAGTAGTCATCGCACTGATATCACTCCCAGATGTCCACCTCCATCTTTTAATTGAGTCCTCATATCACTGCCTTGTCGTCAAGACAACAGGGAGGTTGTGCTCTCCTGTTCTTATGAGAAGCACCAGTCAAAACGGGCCCGCGGGCCCCTCCTTCCCTCCCACGGCGAAGAGAACACACCCTCCATCCGTCTCACCATCACAGAGAATAAACGGCGTGTGGCATCCTGAAGGGTGTGACCACGCATGTGCACAAATATGGTGGGGAGGAAGAGAGATATTAGAAATATGTCAAATAAGAAGCTGGTGACCCGCCTCTAAATGGCTTCTGGTTAATGATTTAATGCTTCATTTACAATAGGCATCATTTGCACTTCATTCAAACCTGATTTGCATGTGAATGTCATCGTTCATCCTCTAATGGTCGTCGCTCCTAGAGCTGCAGCACTAGGCCACCATCTTACGCCACAAACGAGCTATTAAAAACACGCTTGGAGTCGCTTCTGCTTTGCTTGGTGACAGAATGGAGATGTTCTATTGATCACTACGTGCATGGTGGTTTCCAAGACAACCACACACTGCTCTGGAGAAATAAGATTAGTGTTGCCACATTACAAACTTATGAATCTGACTGCGTGAATGCGGATCAACGCGGCTGTTCTGTGTTCCAGTTCTTGCTGCTCATCTTCTCCTGTTTGAGGAAGGCTGCGTGGGACTATGGCCGCCTCGCTCTGCTGATGGAGAACGACAGGTGAGTCCACAGCTCGCTGTCCTAGAAACTGAGGGGGGGAAAAAAAACCCTGAAAATCCCATACACTCACTCTTTTGAGATCCACGTCAACGTGCAAGATGGAGAAATTCGGAAGCCTCCAGCTTCCCCTGCTGGCCATAAATGCTACTGCAGCGGTTTAGCGTCTGAAAGTTGCGTCAGTGGGTGAAGGGGGCAAACACACACACACACACACATGGGAACATCTGGTAATTACTATATAATCATCATTTCTTATTACAGTTTGAAAGTAGTAATTCCACGGCAGCCTAAAGTAACATTTGGTATTTCTAAAGCCTAATATTTAAAGAATACTTCTTCATTACTCTCTTAGTCTGTTGCAATAAAACCAAAATGCCATGGCTCCCAGCTGAGGGTTCACAATTTCAATTTTCTTCCATCTGATTGTACAGTCTGATTTTAGATGCAGAGTTTGGGTGTAGACCCACACAGCCATCTGAGTCGGCTCACTGTGGTTCTATTAACCTGCTTGTGCCTGCAGACTTGATTTATTCTGCTCATATGGCACCAAATTCCCGACTGTCCAGCATCTGTGTGTTTTGCTAAGCAGTCTGCTACTGATCCAGTTCTGTTGCAGGGTTTGGTTCACTGCGGTCTGTCTTTGAAAGAGCCTCTTCAAACTGACCTGGATAGGCTTGAGCACTTTTACCTGGGTGTCCTCCTTACGTGCACACGGACAGCAACACGTGATCGGGCCGCAAAATTGAGTGTAATTATTTCACTCCTAGTTGATCAGTTTTGTCTTGTTTTTTTTTTTTTTTATTCCAGTCTGACGTCCTTGTTTTATGGAGAAGCGAGTGAGAAAGAGAAATCTCCATCTGAGTCCAGCCCGTCAGACTCTGAGACGAAGGACATGGTGAGTTTAGTGAAGCTAACAAGCCTTTTAAACTGATTACAAGTGCAAGTAACGTCTTTTCCTGCTTCTTCCCTCTTTTCAGGGCTTCTGCTCGTGGCTTTCCTCACTTTACCATATGAAGTAGGTACACAAGCCCTTTCAGTGAACCTGATTCCCTCCTTTTCTCATCTGTTGTTTATTTTTTTTTAATTGGCCCTCAGTTGTTAAAGCTGATGTCACCCTCAAACAAAACCTTCGGGCTGTAAGTCGTTTAACAGAACAAACAAACCAGTCTGGGCTGCTGTGACCGCCGGTGCCGAGGTTTCCCGTAGAAAACTCGCCCTTGCGCCGAGCAGACTGGGCCCAGCGCATTTAGGCCCTGTAAAACGGTAATTTCCACGGTGTCCATGGTTTCCATAGTATTGTGGTGAAGGTTGGGTGTTCCTCTTTTTAGCCCTGATGCCAGTGTTTCATCAAGGGTTCCCTGGGAGAAGGAAAACCCACCCTGCCAGTTCACACTGTGTGGGCTGCAGAAGGCCAGCATGCACCTCTTTTTTTCCTCCATGCTTGTGACCTTTCCTGGTTCTATTTTATGACACTGGGTTTCCCGCAGCTCCTGCCTGCTGACCACAGCTTTCGGATCCAAAGCGGTACCACGTATTTACTCAGGATGAACTACTGGCTCTCGTCTCATCGGACGTTTACCATAAATGCTCCATCTTTGCGTGGATCTTCTGCTCTGCTTAAGATCTTCTAAAATATTTCCCTTCCTTCTTTGATGCTTGCAGGGACGAGGAGATCCGCAGCAAATGCGGCATCGATGCTGTCACCTACCTGTCCTTTCAGCGCCACATCATCCTGCTCATGACTGTGGTCTGCCTGCTGTCTTTAACCGTGATCCTGCCGGTCAACTTTTCCGGGAAACTCCAGGGTATTGTGGTCCCTTTCTGAAAGTCCATTTAGGATAGAGGCTGAGGGATGTCCCGAACCTTCTCTCAGGGAGAAGCTGCACAAAGAAAATCACTCATAATCACTTCAAGTCTAGCATGAACTCTTCTTAAAACAACTTCAGGATGGAAACTATGAGCTGGAGACACAAAGGCCGCGTGTGGACTTCGTAGGAGTCATTATGGGGTGCATGGGGAGCTGAGCTGTCCACGGAAACCTTTTTATGACTGCTGGCTGTCATCTCCCAGCCCTTTATGTCACCCCAGGCATCAAATAAAGCAGCACCCTCACACAGGTTGTCATGGTGACAACGAAAAGGGGGTTAAAGTGGCAGATAGGCCTGACCGTGATTTTTAAATTTGGTGTGAAGTTTCACTGGTGCGAGACTCGGGTTTCATTGAGCAGTCTGGAGAATCTCTGCTCTGTTGCTCCGCCATTGCCTCATCCTGCAGACAGGCGTGCGGTTCCAATCTAAAGTTGCTTGACTGTCACGTTACATTTTTCCCTACAGGAGACAGTCCCGAAAACTTTGGAAGAACGACACTGGCCAACGTTGGCGCAGAGTGAGTCTCACGCTTAACCGCTGACGTCAGATGTCTAGAAACGGCCCTGAAGCGCAGGAATCAGACTCGGTTGCTGAAATCACAGCAGCGGGTTTTGTGTGTGTTTGTGTCTCTCAGGGACAACTTTCTGTGGCTCCACAGCATCTTTGCTCTGGTCTACTTCATCATCACGCTGCTGTGTATGGCCCACCACTCCGTACGGCTGGAGTACAGAGAGGACGAGCGGGTCAGTCCACACACACTTCAAACCTCTAAAGTCGACCCTGCTGCGTCTAAAGAGCTGGTGCAAATGTTAGTTGTCTGAAGGTTCTCATTTTCATCCACAGAGGCCTGTGTGGTGCACATGTAATGATAAACTGTCTAAATGTCAGCCCACTGATGCTGGATCACTGTCCATTTTCTGGAGAGTGTGCTTATTTGCCTTTACATAGACCCAAATCACGAGCGTGTCGGACGTTCTTTCAAAATATGTGATTTTAGAAGTAGCTACCAATTATTGTTGCCTTGTGTGCTGCAGGTAGCCAGGACGCTGATGATTACCTCCATACCCAGAGAGATTTCTGACCCAGGACTCATCACCAAACACTTCCAGTACAAAGCAAACCCTGTTGTTCATCCATCAAACTAAATCTTTATTTTGATTTAGGTTGCACAGGCAGTTTATTTTGTAACTTTTTCACTCTGATCCTCCATTGCTCCCTTCCGCAGCGAGGCCTACCCCAGCTGCACCGTCACCGACATCCGCTTCGGCTTCGACGTACACAACCTGATGAGGCTGGACTTGGAGAGGTACAGTAAGTGTGGCAGTGTGTGTGTGTGTGTGTGTGTGTGTGTGTGTGTGTGTGTGTGTGAAGACTGGCATGCTTGTGCTTGAGGTTCTCCTGCGTTTTCCAGGCGGAAAGCCATGAAAGGGAGACTGTATTTCGCCACAAAGGCTCAAAAAGACGGCAAGATCTTAATCAAGACTCACCCGTGTGCACAGATATTCTGCTGTGACATCTGTGGCTTTGAGAAGGTATTTAATGGGTGCACAGATGGTATCCTACCACTGGATGGCACTGCGATCTAAAAGTAGCCGCAGCGACCGGTCTGCTGGATGCAGAGGGAACATGTGTTGTGATGCTTTTCTGCAGGTGGATGCAGAACAGTACTACAGCGAGTTGGAGGAAAAATGGACAGATGAGTTCAACGCGGAGAAGAACAGGGTCTCCATGAAGAGGCTGGGCATCGCATTTGTGACGTTTCGGGATGAGAGGATGACCGCTGTGTGAGTATCCAACACCGTGACGCAGCCCCGACAGGAAACGAGGGTTCCCGAGCACGTTCGCTGCGCTCGCCTTGTAAATGTTGCCTTTGTTTTTGTCTCTCCAGCATCGTGAAGGACTACAGCTGTGTGAGCTGCCGTCGCAGGCCTCAGCAGTCGAGCGTCACCACCGTGGTCCAGTCCCATAAATGGGGGGTCAGCTATGCACCTGCTCCCAGTGACATCATCTGGTCGGTGGCAGCATTACTGCATCTTCCTTGTCAACTCTCACAATCCCTTCGTAATTCCATTCTTCCCTCATTTAGTCCTAAATTATTGCCCCAACCTCTACTTTGCAACTGCTGCTGGAGCACATTCCAGCGCGCTGTGGACACTCAGCATGGAGAAAATCCACTGACCTACATGTCTCTGAACAATCAGGGGGAAAAACGAGACCAAAGAGATCTGCTTTTGAGTGGATTTCTTGTATTTCCCTGTAATTAACCCAGACATATTTGGGATCTTTCCAAACCACCTAAGCGTGACGGGACTTTAAAGAAGGATCTGCAAGCTGTAATTCTGCTAGCCTATGCAACATTAGCTTGTAATGACAGACCTCAGTTTATTTAGGCACTGGGTAGACATGATGCAAATTATGCATCTTGGCTTTAGAGTAATATCAGTTTGAGCTCTAAGTTTATTATTTTTTACTGCGATCTTTTCAGGAGACTCTCAATAATTTATGGCAGCATATCACACTTTGGTTTCTTGTATACATGCTGAGGTTATATAACCACTGAGGTGTGCACACATATGGGAGAACTGATGTAACGACATTCACGGTCTCCACTTCAGCACCGACTCGTTGCCACCTGTTCTGACCCTGCTAAAGTAGCTTTATCACTCTTATTCCTTCATCCCAGCTGAACAGTGCATTTTCCATCTACGTGCTCCACAGTCAAAATTTCCATCGTCTCTGGCTGCTTGAGGAGTCTGCCAGTACCCGCGGTGGAGAACTACCGGGGGGGGCAGCCGTGGGTTAACGTTCCTGTCGGAGAACCGTGAACTGAGGTGTTTGATTTCTCCCGTGAACAGGGAAAACCTGTCAGTGTGCGGATCTCGCTGGTGGCTCCGCTGCGTTCTCCTCAACATTCTACTCTTCCTGCTGCTCTTCTTCCTCACCACCCCCGCCATCATTGTCAACACAATGGACAAGTTCAACGTCACCAGGCCTGTGGAGAGTCTACGGGTCTGAGCCTCAGAGTTCTCTCTACTAACTCCTGAGGTTTTGGGCGTTATTGCTCATCTTTTACCGCTGTGTCCGCTCCAGAGCCCGGTCATCACCCAGTTCCTGCCGACCCTTCTGCTGTGGGCGATGTCGGTGCTCCTGCCCTTCATCGTCTACTACTCGGCCTTCTTCGAATCCCACTGGACCAGGTACGAATCCACCACCAGCCTTGCCTGACACTCTTCCCCTCCACTCCTCACATTTCCTTCCCTCCACTCCAATTCTGCCGTTTTCTCTTCAGCCTGTTGGTCTTTTTACTCTGCCCCCACCTCTCTCCGCTTCCTTCTGTCACTCTCCGTGCACTGTTATTCTGGGCAGGTTGTCATAGAGACCTCCATGTGAGTATAATGATATGCGCAGCAGTCACCACACGCTGCTCTGCTGCACATGGCGACGAGCGGGAGGAGGAGCGGGACAACCATGCATCGGAAAGCAACCTTGCGTGGCACCTATCAGCACCATTTTCTTTACATAAGCACCCCCACAACGTGTTGTGCAGGCGTGATGTGCAAGGACCAAATGCAAATCAACGGCTAACTGAAGTGTAAAGCGTAGCTCATGCTAATGAACCCAGCAGTCTGTCGTTCACATGCAGCGTGGCTGACTTCACTTTATTTTTCTTGAAGAACTGATTGGTTTGAAGGTTGTAGGTGTTCTTATAAGTGAATTACATCAATAATCTCTCGTCGAACCTTCTAGATCTGGCGAGAATCAAGTAACGATGCACAAGTGTTTCTTACTGCTGATCTTCATGGTCATCATTCTGCCCTCACTTGGTCTGACTAGGTATGGTGGATCTAACCAAAACAAAAGCCCTTATCTACTTTTTTTTAATTGTAATAATTTGGCCCCCTGTTTTTGCCCTTCAGCCTGGATTTGTTCTTCACGTGGCTCTTTGATATTAACTTCCTGGATGAAAAAGACGTCAAATTCCAGTAAGAATCCTCTTTAATTCATCTAGAAGATGACTGTGTCCACATTCTTCACTCACGGTTCCATTGGCTGTTTCTCCTAGGTGCGTGTTTCTACCTGACAACGGTGCGTTTTTTGTAAACTATGTGATAACGTCCAGCCTGATCGGCACGTCGATGGAGTTGCTCCGCATCCCGGCGCTGTCGGTGTACATGCTCCGCCTCTGCTTCGCCAGGTCCCAGGCTGAACGCATTCACATCAAGCGGGTCAGCTGAGCCCTCCGTGTCGTGTGTTCACGCCGGGGTTGCGAGAAGGTGCGCAGTTCGGATCAGAGGTGCGTTTGTGTTTCCGCCTGCAGAGTCAAGCCTATGAGTTCCAGTTCGGCCTGGAGTACGCCTGGACCATGTGCATCTTCGCCGTCAGCGTGACCTACAGCATCACATGTCCCATCATTACACCGTTTGGTGAGCAGACCCAGATTTCCCTCCAAATCTCCTACCTCCTGAGTGTGTGTGTGTGTGTGTGTGTGTGTGTGTGTGTGTGTGTGTGTGTGTCCTCCCTCCGCTCCTCCCCTGCTGCCTGCCAGTCTGGTTCAGACTGTGTAAATTTGCTGCTGTGGCCTCAGACACCCAGACGCAGCCAGGTCTGCTCCAGACACCCACTCCACTCCCGTTTCTGCCCAGAGCTCCAAACCTTCTGTTTACCTCTGCTCCAAATGGGCCCTTTCATAAATAACACCCTGCTTTGTGTTTGCATTTTTGCCTCTCTGAACACTGAAATTTCAGCATTATTGTTCCAAAGTAAGATTTTCATTTTTGCAGCTCCAGTACAAACGTATTATCAAGAGAAAATTGCCTGTTTTTTGGGGATATGTCGTTAAGCATTCTTGTAAGTGTCAGTCTTTGTCAGTAGATGTCAGTCTAACCCCAACCCTCTAACCCTAACCTTAACCCCTGACCTTAACCCCTGACCTCAATGCTTTAAGGATCACATTCTCAGAGTGCAGGAGAGTATTTTACAATAAAAGTTAAAGCCTAAAAAAGGAGGCACAGCTCTAAAAAGTTAGAGAGAGTGGGGATGGGATTTACCTCGAACCAACCGAGGATTTATTTCCATTGTTCAGTACGTTAAAAGACCAACAGAAAGTATTTTCTTCAACACCAGATTCTGCTTTTTGTTGTTTCGGGTACCGATCTCGTGACCTGTGGGCTTTGTCCTTCCTCCTCTAGGTCTGCTCTACGTGATCCTGAAACACATGGTCGACCGATACAACATGTACTATGCTTACGTGCCCACCAAACTCAGCCAGCGCATCCACAGAGCAGCCATCAGCCAGGTGCTCGTGGCTCCCATCCTCTGCATGTTCTGGCTGCTCTTCTTCTCCGTGCTCAGATTGGGTACGTCCTCGTTCTCCGTTCCTCGTTCCTCCTTCTGTCCTGCACTTTCTGTAAATGTTATTGCATCTTGTGTGGGATCTTCTTGCGATCTTCTTCAGGACCGCTGCATCCCATCACCCTCTTCAACTCGGTGGCTCTGCTGGCCTCCATTGCGTTGTCTCTGGTCCACCTGTGCCTTAGAAAACAACCCCATAAGCCAACGAGTTACCAGGTCGTTTCCTTTACGGTGAAACTGAAAGTCAAGGTTTAGCTGATCATGAATGAACTGAGAGAA
>CAAE01015019.1:3826705-3915637 GCA_000180735.1 Tetraodon nigroviridis
GTCCGTCCTTGTCCATGCTATGTAGTGAGTCTATTTTGTTGCGAATTTGCAGATATTTTTGGGAAGTGAGGTTATTATGATGTGTCCTCACAACCTCAGAGGTTCAAAGGTGTCAGAACTGAGTTTAGGCTAATTGTGTTTGTGTGTGTGTTTGTGTGTGTGTGTGTGTGTGTGTGTGTGTAGTGCGTGGCACTAACCCACTTCAAGAATATATGGGTGTTTATTTAAATTGAAGGATGTGGCTATAGGGCAGAAGAAAGAAAGAAGCACATGACATTAATTATCTTTAATTGATTTGTCTTTTTTAAAAAACCTGTGTTTTGCTGATCATGCTAAAATACTGGAAAAGCCATCACATGACAGATGTGTGTTTAGCGTCGCTCAGGTTGACATGGCGACAGTGTTGTAACTGCGCGATGCGTTCATGTCCATTTTTAGTTACGATGCAGAACATGTGTAGGTTGTTTCACGTGTCTCTCGCTGTGCCTTGTACTAACGTGACAATCCAGCATGGCCTGAAATATGCTGCATGGGTAGAGCAGGACAAAACCGAGTCGTCGTGTGTACCTATGATGATATATAGGACATTTCTGATTTTTTTTTAAAGGTTGTTATGCGCATCATGCATTAAAGACAACGCACATGCCGCTGTTGTTTATCAGTCGTCCTTCACTTGTCACTGACTTGAAACGTTTTGGTTGTTTCAACACAATGTCGATGTCGGTCAGTCGCACGCAGCTATAGTGAATTGATGGTCAAATCAAAGGTATTTGATGACATCGTTGAAGCCATTGTTGCATTCATTTAAATGTAGTTCCTGTATTTGACCAGAAAGCTAAATGTCAAACAGATGGAAGGTCAGACAGGACATCAGCCAATGCAAATGGCCTTTCAAGGATTGTGCATAGTCATGTTTTATCATATGTGGCTCTGTCTGTGTGTAATCTGTCATTTTTGCCACCTTAGCACATTTTCCCCTTTTTCCTCTCTCGGTTATAGAATGAGTGTATTTCCTGTGCGATCAGTCTGCTTTGAATATGGATTTTTCTGTCTCTCAAGGGCAGCTTTTGAGGTTGACCTTTGACAGTCTGACAACCGTGGAGGAACGTGATCTGAAATTAAAATGAGCGCCGTCTGCTGTGGTCTTCGGTGGTTTGTGCAGGAGTGAACGTGAGCATCGAGCCTCCTCCGGGACTTGTGAACCATACACTTTGCAGCAGCGGTGCCGGAACCCAAGCCTCCAGGGCTACGATTCAGCTGGGTTTCTGTCTTCCAGGGCAGAAAACGGGTTTCACCAAGACAGGTGGGAGACAGTCGTCTGCCTGGCAGTCCAGAAAACTCGACTGGATTGTGGCCCTTGAGGCCTGGGTTTTGTCAGCCCTGCTCTATGGTACAAAAGACCTTCTTGTCTCCAGCAAATGCCAAAATGTGCCATTTAAAGCAAAGCTGAAATTCATTTGAAATAACCAACAATCTTTCTGGGATTCATCTAATGCTGCTCACACGTCCACCCGCGGTCATTTAGCATAATTTAGCTAAACAGCAATGAGGGAATTCAGAAAGCCTCATTCTGCAGCATGAATACACTTTTTGACAGAACTAATCAAGTTCCACATTAATGGGGGGTTTAATGGATGCTTTTATGGAAAAACCTCTATGCCGTTTGTTCCCTGAACCACATCCGAAGGTGAATGTTTTTCCAAGGTGGTAACTCCTCTACCAACCTAACGACGCTTGATTTTCCTTCGCAGAAACAATTGCTCACATGGAAAATTGATGCAATGTTCTGCAACAAAATCTGCTCTGCAAATAAATAAACAAAAAAACTCCACCTGCCATGCCCTGACATTGTTGAACCACGAAGCCTCTTTGTTGCTATGGGTTACAAAGGTAACAGAAGTGCCCTTGACATTTTCACCTATCGCCAGTAGCAGCTGCTCAGAGCATGCCCGCCAGGGGAAGGTGAATTTCCTACTTCATCTAATACTAAACTCAACCGTTTAGAGATTTGATGAAACACTTGATGAATGTGTTGGAATGTCTTGATTGATCCATTTAGTAAAGAATAATTTACATTTTGACAATAAATCTGAAAAGCCAGTAGAAGTGAATCATCTAAAGTTTTCCGAGTCGTGGCAGATTGTTAGAACGTGTTCCTCTGTTCTCTGCTCTTAGAAAACCTCCTTGAAGTGAGCATCGCTCCGTCTGAACGCGTTGCAGACGGATAGCTTTTCCCTGCTGCTGCGGCTGTTGCCTGGCAGACTCGTGCTGCAGACTCCAGCTCATGGAGGCGCTGTCAGAGCAAACCTCATTAGCCTGAGCCAACATGCACGGTCGCTGTCCACTCGTCAGCCATCTACACGGTGTGATTTAGGGTGATCAGCGAGGGATGGAGGGGCACAGCACTATTCTGCTTTTCTGAGACCAATCTCTCACACACACACACACACACACACACACACGCTCAGAGCTGAGTAAAGAATGTCACTCTACAGTTGCCATGACAACTTTCAGTATCCCCCCTCATGCCAAAACACATTTCAGACTTTCTAAAAATAAAACATGTTGTCTTTTCTGGCAGACTCCTCTCCAGATCACAGCCTTCAGAACGAATCCCTCTACAAGGTCGGCCTGCAGGAATACAAGAAGCCTTTAATGAGCTGCCACGATGGAAACAAAGCGTATTTCAGTCGGCTCATTCAATTTTGCTGCCATTTAACTACCGCCGGATGACCCAAGACTCCAGGAGAGTCCAGGAAGGCCGGCGGCTGCACAGAGTCGTGTTTCAGTGTGGTTCTGGACGAGGAACACACTGCCAACATAAACATGGCAGACTTTGAGGATACTGTGGGGAGGGCGGGCAGGCAGATTAGGGCCACGTCAGCCACTGCTCCGGCCACGGAACAGACAGCCGACTCGCGGATGTGACTTTTACAATGATCCAAATAAATGGCGCATTTGAGTGAAATGGCCTCCGAGTATTCGGAGGGCTCAGCAGAGCCTCCATCTTCTCCAGCTGCAGACACCCAGGAGGAATTAAGCCTTTCCTAAAAACATCAGCTAAATATGCACTCGGTGTTTTTGTTTTTGGATTATTCTCGACGAATAAGCAATCTTGAGGCGATATTGTGCAACTGCATGAGTACGTGGGCCGATATGGCTGAAGTTAGCCTCGTCTCTCGTATCCAAGAGCGATGAGCCATTAAGTGCTTAGATCTTACATAACACAAGGGCAGAAGCTGTGAGCGGGAAGAAAAGCCAACACCGTGCGATTGATTTGTTAGAACCAACGATCTGGGAGCCAGAGGAAGGACATGACCTCATTTAGAAGCAAAAAGTCCAATAGAAGATAACTTTATTTCATCTCAAGTCAGCAAACGACACATTTTCTCTGAGACTGGTCGACAGGGTCCGGTTGACAGCAGGCATGACCATACTAAAACACAACGTGGATGTGCATTTTTGGTTGGAGGATAACTACGTGAAGCCTTGGCTGTGTGTTAGCAGCTGATAGTGATGAGGTAGACAGTGACACGCCCAGTATATACAGAGCTGCATGTCAGTACACCGGTTTTCAGGTGTGGCTGATTTGAAAAAAATAAAAAGCAAACCACCGATGTCAGACCACCGATGACCAAAACAAACAAGAAACCGAACCCTCAACAGGCTGCGACCATTAACGAAACACCACAAACACACCACCTGCACGGATATTACACATTACAGCTGTGGGCTCATACACTGGGACAACACAGTTCCATAATTTTTGCACATTTACGAAGGTACTCCTATTACTCTAATAAATAAAAAATCTTTGAATACAAAAACCACACTAATATTTAAAATAAATGTATAGATGTAAACTGAGACTCAAGCGATAATAACCACATACCGCGTCAGCAGCTTGGGTTTACAGTTGTATGTTGTTATTACCTAACACTCGGTGCACTGTTGCTAAGTTACTTGGCATTATGACCATGATGAACAGCTGAGGACCATACAAACAGTGTTATGGCGGCAATAATAGTAACACACACATCTTAGTATTATATGTTTCCTTTTAATAAAATAAGGACTTCGATTAGTGCTGTTTTTACTGATGACCTCCATAGCTGAGGTAATATGTTTGTGGCCACGAGACGAAAGATAATGAGGAAGGTAAAATACCTTGGATTGCCTTATTCTTCAAATTTTTCAAGGTCACATAACAGTCTTTTAGTTGAATATATAACAGTCAGCTAAAGTCTGATAACTAATCACGACCTCTGGTGAGGAGAGCATCACACGCCGTAGACTTAGGTGCATGTGGACGCCGTAACAGTCATAGATAAGAAAAGCTATAGTTTAATATATAGAGTTTATGTTGTTCCCGACAGGGTGAACACTAAACAGACACGGAAAGTAGAAAAACACAGTAATGATCGTCACTAAGCTGAGAGGATTTCCCCTGGTAATAGCATGTAGCTTCGTCTCGGAACAGCTGCCAACGCTGCCCACAGCAACTATCGCAGTCTGAGTAGTGTGTGACGCCTAAATATCTAGTTTTTCACAATTGTGCAACTCAAAGACACAACATTTACCGGCATCATGTGAGGAGATCTATCACATTTGTTATTTACAAAGACACTCAGATATATTCTTTTCATTGTGAGGTGCTCATGGTACACAGACGTCCTGACGGCTGTTCCAGCGGTGCGGCCTGCTCGCTAAACATCCACGGCAAACAAAAGACATCTGCTCAGCCTGGCTGTAAAGTGTTACCACAGCAGACATTTGCTACACTATGTGACCCCACTCACAGAGCAAATGTACAGCGTCTCATGACAAACCACGTCACGCCATTCTTCCCGCCGGGCGCCTCAGTCAGCCTTGTCCTCGCCGTTTTTGGCCCACCCTCGGCTCATGGAGGCTACCACAACGCTGTACATGTTGAGCCAAGCTTGGCGCAGGGACGCTGTGTAGGCCTGGCCCAGACTACACTGCAGCATGTAGAGAAGAGACTCACCCACCATCTGAAGAAGCCCAAAACAAACGAGCAGACAGGTAAAAAAACAAGTTGTTTTTTTTTTCCTGTGTACAAATATGTGTAAATGTCTGAAAAGCTGCACTGTGTGGATCATACAGCAAACGACTGTGGTTTGACTCCCACTGCCTGATGCTTTCGCCCCAGGTTGAGCAAAAAGTCCTCCAGGGAGTGGAGGTCGTCCAGGTGGCTGACTGCAGCGTCGATCACAAGCATCACCTGGAATCACAGACCGAGGCTCAGCGTGTAACCGTGGTGGCGGCTCACCTGGCACAGTTTCGCTCACCTTGGTCACGTGTTCCAGGAACTCCGGGCTAGAGAGGCAGTCTTGCGTGGAGCCACAGTTTGTAGTGTAGTGGAAAAGGTTGAGGAGCTCGGGATCCAGCTCAAAGAGTCTGCCACAGACAACGAGCCACGTCGTTCCACAGATGTGTACACACAGCACACGCCGCTCAGCATCCGCACACGCTAAATCAATCCGTAATTATCGCCAAAGCTCCCATCCTTTTTTTCCTATTTAGCGGCAGCTGTTTCAAAGTAAATTGGAGATTATTGCAGTCTGTCGCCAAGCAACAAGTCAAGCCTCCAGTCTCTGCGAGGTGAAACTGTGCAGGGAAGGATCAATCTTCTCGCTACACACCTGACAGAAAATCCACCACCGGTTTTCAAAACCAGATCTCATTACTAGCCGTTTGTTAGAAAAGGTTTACTGGATTGTACGGCGTGATCCACTTGGTCGCTGCTGTCATGCAAAACATTACCTGGAGAACAAGATGACGCCGTGAGGAACTTTGTTTTTGCCCAGGCTGTCCCAGCTGCCTCGGATCAGCTCCTTGTCTTTGCTTGACAGCTTCTCCATCTTTTCCTCTGCCTGCGAGACAAGTCACACGTCACACGTCTTCTGCGAGGACAAGCACGCGACTCCTCTGTAGGACCAGAAGGTTCCGGTTCAGGAAAGCCACAACGCCAGCAAATTCAACAAACCAAAGTTCCCACTGAGCCCACCTGCACGACAGGCATCACTCTGAGCACCGCACAGCACACGTATCACACACTGGTGCCGCACAAATCAACTGTACCTTTGTGAGGTCACTCTCCTCAGTGAAGTTCTTCTGGCGCAGGGTGGTCTGAGTGTGTGAGTGAGTGTGTGAGAGTGAGTTTGTGCGTGCCGGCAGCCGCCTTGCCTGAAACTCTGCTGCACTTGCCGTCTCTTTCCCCGGCCCACGGTGCAGTCAGGCAGACAAGTTGTGCCACGCTTTTATCTGTCACACTGGCTGCTATCTCTCTCTCCCCTTCACGCTCGCCTCTTGATATGCTCTCTCTCCAGCGCTGGGGATATTATCCATGTCACTGAAGGAGAAAAAGAGGGATCTCTCTCTTCTGCTGTGGAGAAGCTGCAGCATGCCAGAGCTCCTCCTGCAGGTGAAGCAGCGACTAAAGCGTGCACAGACGATGCTCGGGCGCGCAGGATAATCTGCACTTGACCAGACCCCAAAAAAAAACAAAAAACATCTGGCCTTTGCACATTTGCTTTGTAATCAAGAAGATTGAGAGAAAAGGATGGAAATGGATCCCAAATAGCAATTAAAGAACACATCCTAGGTTTTTCATAAAAGTCAATTTCTCACCAGGGTGTGAAATGGAGTCAAAAGTCAGATTAGGATTGAGCAGCAAGGCTGATGTGCCTAAAGCGCATCTGCGAGCCACACGTTTATACAACTGCAATTCTTTTTGACAGTAGCTGGAACAACAAAGGACGGGAGTGTGTGTGTGTGTGTGTGTGTGTGAGACACTGGCAAAATGATATTGTTTCCGAGCAGAGCAGAGCAGAGCCAGTCCTCAAACAGCATGGTCACAATGTTTGGGTGCGCAGGCTCTCATTAATCCAAATGAGATGTGTTTATCCCCTTTTCCAGCCTCTGCAAACATTCACAGCCGCTAGTTTGTTTAGTTGCTCCCCTCCGTTTTTTCACAGCATCCATCAGGATATTATCTAACCGCTTTGGAGAGATTGGTTTTGTTTTCAGCCGTGCAAGAGGGGATCAGAGGTGCACAACGCTCTCCCGAGGGGCAATGAGGCAGAACGGAGAGGGATACGTGGTTCCCATGACAACCTGACAGGATGAAGCCCTTGAAGCTTTGTGATGTGATGTTTGAGATTTGAAAGGAGCAACTGTGTTTTGATTTAATGCTTCTAAAACTTTTTGGTTTTATGGTTTAATTATCTCTTCAGTTATGCGGAATTATTCATACGGCTTCTTTTAATACCCCAACACCTGCGCAGCAGACTGGGTATAGAATTCTGTTCCCTTCACTACTTGGTGACATTGATGTGCTCCGTTTCCAACACGTGATGCTGCGGTCAGAAAAAAAATAGAAAAATAAAAAAACTATTTGTACTTTTACAAGTACAATTCCATAATGACTAGATACATATGCTGACATTACCACGGGTGCTGTATGTTAAAATTATCTCCAAAATTCCAGGCAGTCAGCTGTGTAAGCACAGGAGGAGGTGTTTGATGTGGGTCCGGGGGCTCAGAGCGCTGCCAAACTGGTGTCCCTTGGCTGTTTATTTGGGTGGCTGTGCGGCTGCAGGAATGACCAAGGGCTTTAATCTAAACATCTATAAACACCTCGTGTCAGACGTTTAGAGTCTTTACAAAACCTGTCAATATATGCATTTGCATCATAAAGAAAACACAATTTAATAAGAGCCAAATAAAATATCACCTTTGAAAAGTCAAAAATATATACACGTGTGGGTGGGTGTGTGTGTGTGTGTTGTCGGTTTTCAACATGTGTGGTATGCTAACTTGTGGGTTTCACACACACTCTGGGCACCAGCCGTCTTCACGGGGCCCATATGTTGCTTCCACTGTGTCATTTTAGAACCACATTGTGGGACAAAAGGTAAAAGAGGTAAATTAAAGATCAGATATGAGGTTGACTTGGTTAACTATGGTTAGGGATTGGTGTATGTGTGTGCATGTACCAATGTTACAGTCCAAGAACATCTAAATATTAATCACTTACAAGCATATAATTATACCAAATGATATTTTATTTCGGTTGTAATCCCCAATTTTGGCTTCCCGCGATTTACAGCTGTACATCTTAAACTATCGAACATTTGCTGCGGACAGTCAGAGCGACACGAGTCCCTTTTGGCTACGGCGTTGTTGCCACAGAAGTTGTTGCCACAAGTCTCTGCGCCGCCTGAAATGTTTAGATCATTGTAGTTCTTCCCCTTTGGACTTCATGCTGCTCTTTTTCACATCTTCAATTTTCTCCCAGTCGTCTACATTTTCTTCCCTAAATCAGACATTTCGGGTTAGGAAATGGCTAAAGTGTAATTACATCTTACTTTGAGTTGGCTGCAGCGTTTGTCTTTTCTTTGCTGAAGCCTGTGGCGTAAGCTCAGAGAATTATGTAATGTAATATGAGCAAACCACATGAAGTCCTTGGCTCTCCATCCCCAGTGCTATTCATAATTTTCCCAGAATCTGTGGCATTACACGAAGAACATGCCTCAAAACGCTCCTTGTGCATACCTGCTGAAGCGAGAGTCGCACTCATCTGCACCGACATTCAATCTGGAAGATGACGACTCTTCCTCATGTCCTTCCCCGTGTTGTTGGATAAAGCACTCGGTTATTCCATATTTCTTCAGTTTGTTCCTGAACATCTGCTCTGCCTGAGCCCGCGCGTTTTTCTGCCCACAGCAAACGAGACTCTGGAGAAACTTGACACTTTTGGAGCAAAACCGTTGTTCTGCCGTCCCACTTACCTGCTTCACCTTCTCAAACATGTAGGGCTGCTCGCGAACTCTTTCCCTCATATCCCGTAACTCTCTTGCGTATTCTCTCATCTTCTGTTGGTCAGCGAGCCTTTGTACAAGAGAAGGTGATCGTTTGGGCTTCTGTGGCAGCGGTGTGGTTGTGTCATGTGACAATCAAAGGTCGGGGAACGGTGGAGTGAACCGCTTCGCCGGCCAGCACGGACCTGCGCTGCTGCAGCTTGTCGCTCAGCGCTTCTTTTGGCTCCAGCAGCTTCGCGTGCAGTTCGATGCTCCTCTTCATGGCCTGGGACCTCATGTTGAAGGCTCTCAACCAGTCGGCGCTTTCCTGATTCTTTTTATCCCTCATCTCCATCGAATTTCTGGGTTCACAAAATAAAAGAAATATATATATTAAAATAGGAGGCGATAGGAAAATTTGGGAAAGAAAAAACGAAACGATTTGTCACCTGATGGCCATGTTGCGTTTATTTACAGCATCTGTGGTGAATATTGGCAGAGTGGCTGTGGACAGTGAGGTTAAGCCACCGAGCGATGCACCTTTACTGACATTAGCTGGTGGCATCTAAGAATAAGTAAAAGAAGAGTAAAAAAGTATTCTACGCGCAAGGAGCTAGAGGATCAGTGCTGTTTATCGTGGGGAACATTACAGACTTAAAAGGAGAGTTGTGGTTTCTTTTCCTTAAAAAACAGAAGCAGTGGGTGGATGTGTTTGGAACTTTCCATCAAGGAAAGAAGTCATCTAAAGCTATCTCAAGAAGCCATCTGAGGATCTGGAGTGCTGGTATATCCATCTCATATCCAAGAAGAGCCTCTCACCAACCTCTGAGTTTTCACGGCTTATCCTACGTTTTCTTGGAGGCAGGTCTGCTGTCCGTAAATAAAAAGGTTCACATTTGGTTCCATCCACATTTTGTGGTTTTCGTAAAAACTCCTTCTGTAATTGTTTGTGCAGCTTCTTGAAATCGGGGACCTGGTGAATGATTTGAGGCTTGAAGCTCGGTGTCTCCTGATGGGATTCCAGCTTTTCCTTCCTAGCGCGCTCAGCAGTATGAAGTTTTGGACCACAGGACGTGAAGGGACTCTTGGTCGATGCTGCTGAATTGCAAACCAAGGTGTTAGTGAGACAAAACAGATTAGAAGTTAAAACTAAAACTTCTGGTCTACTATTAACCATTACTCAAGCAAAGAAGAAAAACTCACCTTTTAAGTCAGGGAGAGGAGAGTCTCTCATCTTTTTAGAAAACTTCTTAGCACTACCAGTCTTGTTTGCATGATCATGTGAATCTTGATTCAAATTCAACAAATTTTCCTGTTTTTCCTTTTGCGTCTCCCGGAATTTAAAAGGTTTTTGAATAGAAAGCAGGAATTGCTTTCTCTGCTCAATGTCATGTTTCCTCTCCTTCTCCCTCTGCTCCATCATCTTATGATAGAGGGCCTGATGAACGTGTTTGGGGACCGGATGAGCCCAAAACTGCTTCTGACACTCCACTTCATCTTCCTGCTCTTTCCTCATTTGAGTGGTTTTGGATGGAGCTAGTCGCTCACACGGCTGGTTCCTGCTACATGTCTGTGAGGTCGTCTCCGGCGGTGTGAATTTCAGTTCTTGAGAATCTGATTCGACACTGTCTGTCTCCCTAAAATGGTGCAAAGATTCAATGTTTAAAACTGATGAAAGGATAGATTTCATTCTGTGCTCTAAAACAGTCAATTTAAAAAAATAGAACAAATATAGAGTAAAAAACTATCAATTTCATCAATGCAAACCTACTTGTCATTTTGATCCTTTTCCGTTTTACTACTTGCTTCTTGGTGCGGCCACAGCAGAGCATTTTGGTGAATCCTCTTCTCCAGCTCCTCATTGTGTTTTAAAACACTCACCTCTGACTCCAGCAGCTGCTGTCTGAGGGGCTCCGTCAGGTCCTGCTGGAGTGTCAACTGGAATCGGAATCCATCTTCCAATACAGTCTCCAACCCTGACATATTACTGTGACCTGTGGATAAAATCTAGTGAGATTTGAGGTAAATGATATCATGACATTTTTCAATTAAGTTATAAGAATAGACCAAATGCCCTCTTTTTATTCTTTTGACAATTCTCCCAGTTGTAAAATAGTTTAGTCAAAAATCAAAATTAGTTCCCACTAATCTATTCATTTTGGTTTTGTAATTTATATATTTTAACATTAGATAATATTTCTAACGGAATCACTCTAAAAAATTTTCCTTTCTAACCAATATATTTCAAAATTGTTGAAATGTGGCCTTTAAAGGTAAACTGAATTCAATTCTTTGAATTTGGTACCTTTTTAATGGTAATTTTAACAGTTTTCCGCCATCTAACGTTAGTTTTATACGATCAACAAGCCAGACATTAAACTCCGCCCTCTCTTTGTGTATCATGTCACTATAGCAACGAGCTCCTCTAAGTTCCCAACAGAATAGTAAATATCAATTTATAATTACAATTTTTAACGACTTCTTAAAATATCTACTATATTTGTAAAACGATCGGGCTACAAAATGTTCTTACGGCCAAAACTGACAAAAACAAATCAGTAAAATGAGTAGTATAAACTGACTACCTGGTCAGTGATGCGTTTTGGCACCGTAGCGTTTCTTCAAAAATTATTTATAACTTGCCGCCTAGTTTTATCTCTTGTTTGACCACTAAGAGTTTATTTCTAATGTCTCGACTAGGATTCGTTTTTTCTCTATCAGTATCAATAGCGCTGTGCGTGGACAAAACAGGAACGTTTGTCAGTCGCCCGATCGTTCCCCGCAACAAAGTCGGTTCCATTTGGCAGCTGCACATGCGCCAAACAATTTGCGTGTATTTTTTCTTTTTTTTTTTTTTTTTTTTAATTTATTTTTGTTTTTATGACTGCTGGATCAAAAACGATAGATTAAATTCGCATCACTGCAAATTATACGCATTTGGAGGATTAAAAAAAAAAAAAAACACTGGCATTTCGTGCTGAGGCGCACAGAATCAAGAATAGTTTAATTTCAATATTTTACCTTGTTGATTTTTGTTTTTCTTTCTATAGTTGCTGGCTGTGCTTAAGATTAATTGATATCAGTGATATCGAGGGCAGTTCAGTGCGATGCAGCGCAACATGTAAAAAACTCATTTGACCTTTGAATGATCAAATCAACCAATCTTTGATCCTTTGATTGTTTTTGTTTGGCCCGGGCTTACTACCCGACTGGCACGAGAAAATAATCATATGTAAAACATTAATATATGTCAATATTGAGAAATAAAACGAAATAAATAGAAATAATACGCATTTTCCATTAATTTACATAATAGTTTATATTCAGTATTCTGAAATGTGCTATTATATATTAAGCGGCACACTATTGCAAACATCACATTTAAATGTATGATGAAGTTTGCAATAGTGTCTTTATATGTGTTTTCATCTCTGTTTTGTCTAAGTAAAGACGGTAGAGGTTATGCCGTAAGAACGTTTGCGCAGGCATACATGTAAGCGCATGCGCAGAAGCCGATTTCTAATACGCACTGACTTTATTATTTAATATTTATTTTTACGAGTGTGAGGTAGTAAAACATTTTCTTAAAACGTAAACATTAATACAAAAATACAAACTCAAAGCAGTGGGTGGCATTCGAAATATAAAATATGAATACTGCCCCTTAGTGGTTCATATCATTTAATTCAATATACCGAAACTACAAATATTAGTTTGAGTTCTGTTTTAACATTCATCACTGAAGAACATTGGCAGAGACAAACAAGAACCTGAGAACAAAAAATTAGTAGATAATATTGGAATGTTGGAAAGAAACAGAAACAGGAACAGGACTGACGTCACTGACAGACGTCTTTCCTGATTGGGTAAAAACCCGGAAGTAGGGTTGGTGGAGCGCTTGTCAACACAACATGGCCGGTTTACAGGAGGAACACGACCACTGCTTTTAGGACGCATTCAAGGATAAAGTGCTGTTACAAGTCTAAAGACCTCATATTTAGTTTATATTTCCTGTTAAACGCGAGGTTTGTCCTGTATGAAGAGAGAGTGGAGGCAGAATGATACACAAACTCACAAAATCGAGTCTAGCTTTGAACGCTCTGGGCCGGTGTTTGACGAACCATATATCTTCTTTAAAAATAATTACCCGGGGAATAGTGTCTGTTGAACAGGGGAACGACACTGACAATAATGAGGTTTATGATGTTATCATATCCGGGGGAGGAATGGTTGGATCTGCAATGGCATGTTCCCTTGGTGAGTAACGTCTTTCTAAACCAAATGACCCATTTTAACTCGGTAAACTAGTCTGTTTACTATCATAGTTGAAGTGTTGCTAGTACTTATCTATACTGCCCAACATATCTTGAAATCAATGAAGCTAATAACTAATACTAAATGCATTGACGTAGTATAACAGCAAAATCTACTCTTTTGACAGGCATGGATCCAAAAATGGCAGACAAAAGAATTCTGGTACTCGAAGCAGGCAACAAAAAAGTGATGGAGGAGATCCCTGATAGCTACAGCACCCGCATCAGCTCCATCAGTCCTGGCTCTGCCACCCTCCTCAGCAGTACCGTACAATTACTTTCTAAAAGGGTCACCCTCGCATCATGTTTGTCATGAGCGTTTCAAGTGTAACAACCACTCAGGAGAAAAGTTAAAAACAGGAAGAATGTATTCCCTCATGAGACATAGGGAATGTTAGACCATTAAATGTCTCACAAGATAAGGCAGGAACTAGTCCATCCACACAAGGCTTAGTTGTGATCAATTATTATTCCTCATGTAAAGGGTCACTTTGGTGTCTCCTAGCACCATATTTTGCCCTCTCTAAAATTTGATTTATTTGTATTTTTACTCTTCTTTGGGCAGGCACCAGTGAGAAACAAAGGCTAACTCATTGTTCATCAGCTCTTGTAGCCTTAATCATACATATTAGTCAGTCAGCCCTTTGCTGTATTTTTTGGGTTGAAAAGTAGCTGCAACTTGTTGAATAGAATTAAGCTGCAAATTAAAATAATTAAGAGTGAAATAATCATTTCATACCAACATTGGAAAAGGTTATTAATTAGGCTTTGGCCTTTGTGTACACACAGGTGTTGGGGCATGGGAACACATCACCGGAATGAGGTTCAAGCCCTATAAAAGGATGCAGGTAGGAATAACTGTGACATTACCTTTTATATGTAGTATCTCAGCAGCAGAGCAGTGGCCACAGGGCTGTTCAATCATATCCCTAACCCTCCTGACAACTAGAGCAACTGTTTCACATTCAACAACTTCCTGCAGATGTCCTCCAGGCATATGAAGCACACACAGTGTTTAATTCACAGGCACTCAGAGTTACCTCTGCCATCCATCAAGCTTTGCTCTGTACAATTTGTGGAGAGAAAATGTGTGGCGTTTAATTTCTACTCTGTCATTTATCTTAATGAACATGAAGCGCTTTGCTGCATCTTATAATCATGTGTTCACATGTAAATGTTGACATTAGTTTGGCAATCAGTGGGTTTGTGTGTGATCAGGGTGGATTTAAAGTGGACCGTTCTCTGGTATATTCAGCGTAGGATGGTTTTCTGGCCGTTTAGGGTTATTTATTAAAATCATGTTTTATGTAAAGGACAAGTCATTTTTACGTTTTCCCAAGTCTTATAATTATGAAGATTCATGTGAACTACGGGAAGAAGATGAAAGATTGGGAGGGTGGTTGTTTGGAGCAGATTGAACCCGTTTCACAGCAGTGGGCGCAGGCTCCGTCCCTGCTGTAAGATGTGGTTGATGTGTACCGAGCTCTCGACCGCAGGGTTTCTCTCTGGGCCTAAGATGTCATCATGCTGTTCCTAACAGTGATTATGGTAGTGCACCTCTCCCATAATAGCTTCTTTGTGCTACCACTGTTTTGGCATGTTTTCCCCTTGACTCGCAGTCTTCCATATCTCCAGGCACAGCACTGGGAAGCATGTACTGCAAATCGGCTCTTAATAGCATTCTTTCGTTGCAGTAAAATGCTCTTGCACCCTAAATGTCAAGCAAGCGTTGAGGTTTTAAATTTGAACCAGACAGCAGAGTTTTTGCAATCAAAGTATCATCATAGCCACACAGACTATAAAAAGTGCATGTCCAGAAGGTGCAGTGTTTGAACCTTGATTCCTACACCACTTCGGGGGCTGGTGTTACTAAATTGTACATCCCAGCCGCTTATCACATTGCATATCCACTGCAATTATTGGTTTTCTGTAGGGTAATGGTTCTTGTTTATGGAAAGCTAGAAAAAAACCTTATATATTACTTGAAAAGGGTCAGAGTGGCAGGGTCACCGTAGTTGCAACTTAGAAAAGAATTGTACCGTCTAGAAACCCCTTTTCACTGCTTTCTACTGTAAAATAATGCTTTCATAGCTGGAAATATCTAAAACTACATCTGGACAAACGCTGACTGTTGCCTCATGTGCGGAGGTCTGTAGTGGTTCAAAGGTAGATCACGTGCCTCAGAAGAGCAGAAGTTTGGATTGGTGTTTTAGAATCTACCTTGCAGGGAGATGATGTGTTACATGTGATTTAGCAGCTCGTGTCAAACAGTTTCAGACATTCCTGAGACAACAACAACTAATCTGTAGATTGACCTACAATATAACCAAAAACAATTAAATATAGTCTTTAAAAAGCCTGAATCAACACTAAGAATAGACCAATGTCAGGTCAAGTAGCAGCAGGTCTGTTGAGCCCATGGCAATATGAGGCTTTAAACTGTAGACTTGCCGTTTGTTAATTGTGTGACCATGAAGGTGAGGCAAATATCCAAATCACATGTGTGGTTACGCCTCAGTTCATGCAGGCCGCAGCAACCTCATCTCTCACCAGCGGGCAGTGCAGAGAAATGAATCGCTGCTGCTAGACTGAACCTCTGCTTTAGGTCTGGGACGCCTGCTCCGATGCCCTCATCACATTCGATAAGGAGAACCTGCAGGAGGAGATGGCGTACATTGTGGAGAACGACGTCGTCGTGGCTGCCCTCACCAAACAGTTGGACACGCTGTCTGGTAAGCACCGTTTCTGAAGCGTAACAGTAGCAGCCTTCTGTAGGACCCAGTGATTCCTGTTCCATCTGCCTAATGGAAGCTCGGTCTGGCAGCATTGGCAACCACATTTATTCCATCCTTCCCCTGATTTTTATTTGCGCTCCGTCCTGCTGACTGTTTTGAGAGACAATTTAAGAGTTTGGAACTGTCTTTGCTTTTCCTGCAATTTCAATCAAAACCCCATATTTTTGGGAAGAGCGGAGCGCCCACCGAGCACACGTGACGTGGTCCAGTGACCTATTTAAAGCTGCCATGTGTTCCCAAGCTTTGCCACCTCTGCCTGCAGTAAACCGTTAGCAGTATGTGTAGCAGTGCTGTGTTAGTGTTGAAGTCAGAGCAGCTGCTGTGAGGGCTGGAAATGAAACATGGCCCTCTTAAGTGACAGCTAAACCGGCATATTTAGAAAAGCCTTTCAACCCTTTGCACCAGAACGATGTGCGGCTGCAGCACGTTTTCTGAGCACATGTGCCTGCGGCTCTGTTTTTTCACTTATGCTATCATGGCGGAATGCTCGGTGCGTTACATTAGACGTGCGCGCCGTGCCAGGTGGTTTCAGCGGAAACGTGTCCTGGCTCACGGTCTCTCGGGTATACACAGCTGCTGATATTCCAGAAAGAGCAGCCATGTACATTTCAGGACTAACAGGCTGGAGTCATGTGCAAAGTGTTGCGTTTCATGTTTTGCACATAAATGCCGCTATCCAGAAAGGCGGTAATGTTTCGTGGATATTCCCCTCGCCTTTGCCGTCCGAGACGGTCCCCTCTGTAAAGTCAAAGCAGGAAAGTAACACTGGTTCAGTTCAGGGAGGCACAGTTGTTCAGCGGTGAGCATCAATCATCGATTCCTATGTGCACTTTGTATGTTCTCTCTGTGGGTTTTTGTCTGGGAACTCCAGTTTCCTCTCCCAGACCAAAAACACTAGGTTGTTGGGAGTGTGTGTGGATGGTATGCACGCCCGCTGAGAGACTAGTGATCTGTCCGGGGTATTCTTTTCCCTAACCCAGCAGCAGTTAACAGAAAATGGGCGGCTGTGCAGTTTTTCCCATGATGCACTGTTGCCACACAAGGAGAAGGTCAGTTCCCGGCCAGGGCCGTCCCATGTCCGAGGTCAGGTTCTCACCTGATCTGTCCACGTTAGCTCCTACAGCCTGAAGATCCAGGTTCCAGTTGATTTTCTGGGGTTTTTTAAGAAGGCTAGCTGGATGCTGGGTGTCCGTGTTTCATTTTCACACACTGTCATTCTTTTGTATTGCTTTCAGATAACGTACAAGTCAAGTACAGGTCGAAGGTGGTGAAGTACGTATGGCCGATGCCCCACCAGGCAGACGCTGTCCCCTGGGTCAAGATCAAACTGGCCAGTGGGGACACTCTTCAGACCAAGCTGCTGGTCAGTTGGATGACCAGTTCTTTTTCCACTATAGGACACTTCTTTCAAATTTTTCTATGGTTTTTTTGTCTCTAATTTCTCTAGATTGGTGCAGATGGGCCCAACTCGATGGTGCGGAAAGGCCTGGGAATACCCACCGTGAAGTGGAATTATGACCAGTCTGCTGTGGTGGCGGTGCTGCACCTGTCAGAGGTGAGGATCCATTAAACTCTCCGTCTCACTGATCAGTTTTCACAGTTCTGACACTTTAAAGAGCAGAAATGCAGCTAAACCTTCTCCTGCGGTGAACTACCGCAGCATTTCATAATATTGATCGAATATTGATTATTAAATATCTGCGTTGACAGCCCACAGAGAACAATGTTGCTTGGCAAAGGTTCCTCCCAACAGGCCCTGTTGCAATGTTACCAGTAAGATCGCCACACGGACACTTTTTTCTCTCCGGACTGGTATAAATGGTTGAAATGTCCTTGCTCTGGTCGCCGCAGCTTTCAGACACGATGAGCTCCCTGGTGTGGTCCACCAGCCACCAGCTGGCTTCAGAGCTGCTGGAGCTGGACGAGGAGAGCTTTGTGGATGCTGTCAATTCTGCCTTCGTAAGTCCTCGCAGTAATTGTGGAGTGAGTGTGGACCTCGGTCCCTACGTCGACTCACGTGTTCCGACTCCTACAAACAGCATCATCATTTTTCGGAAAAATGTACAAATACATAGGAGCTAATATTCCAGTTAGCGCTTTGTTAATGTTTGAGGAGCTCCTCATTCCCATGCTGACTATTTTTACTGTCCCTGCCAATGGACGGGGTCACCACAGCTGAGTCACGTTTGGTTCCAGGCCTGGTTTGCTAATTAAACCTGTGGTTTCCCATCGTCAACCATTACTGCACACAGTGTTTTTCAGACCCAGCTAATTCAGCGCGCCCCAGCCGCCATCTTCTTTAACTAGCCTTGCTCAGGGAGCTGTGCCAAGCCCGTTTGTTTGAGGAGGGGGTGGGAGGGGGTGCTTTTGCTTGGCCTGGATTCTGACTTAACGCCTGTGTACGCTCATTTCTGTGTGCACGCAGACGGATTTGGGGTTTTTATGTCTGGCTTTGGCTTTTTCACATTTACATTTGAATACATCTTTGTCCTCTCGCCTACAAAAAGTGGAGTAACGAGAACCAGTCGGAGCTGATCGAGACAGCCGGGTCTCTGTTCCGCGGCGCCCTGTCGGCCATCATGCCATCTGCAGGCTCGCCCCGACAGCTTCCTCCGAGCGTGGCGGGCATCGGCCCAAAGAGTCGGGTGATGTTCCCTCTGGGCATGGGTCATGCATCAGAGTACGTCCGACATCGGGTGGCACTCATTGGGTAAGAAAGTGGGAGAAAGGGAATAACACCGCTGCCAGTTGAGAGGACTTGGACAGACGGGCTTCTGTGGCTTCTGTGCGCAGTGATGCAGCCCATCGTGTGCATCCTTTGGCTGGTCAGGGGGTCAACCTGGGCTTTGGGGATGTGACCTGCCTCACGCGCCTCCTGAGCCAGGCAGCCTTTAATGGGAGAGACCTGGGTCAGTGATAGACGTATTTCTGATCTATTAACTAGATGAAAAGGTGCTTTTTGTCAATACTAAGTCTGCATTTCCAGGAGCAATTCACCACCTGTTGGAATATGAAACGGAGCGCCAGCGGCACAACCTACCCATGATGAGCGCCATTGACCTCATGAAGCGGCTTTACTCCACGAGCGTGGCGCCCGTGGTGCTTCTGCGCACCTTTGGCCTCCAGGCCACCAACATGCTCCCGGCTCTAAAAGTAAGCACCGCTTGTTTTGTGCATCTAAACACGTCCTCCTGCTCAGTCCCGTGAACCTGCTCATCACTTTCACAGTGTCGACCACCTGTCAGTCCAGCGCGCTGCCTCCATGCAGCTCGCTCTCCTCGCCGTCCTTTGATTACGCAGACTTTCGCTTCAGCGGCGTCTGTAATTTTCAAGGTTCCGAAACTGCTGCTATGTTTAGATCCAAATTTAGTGTTACCAAAACTGTGTGGGTGGGGTACAGTGCTGGCTCTGGGGCAGCGGACAGTGGTGCTGGCTTGTATTTTCACACCCCTTTTATTACCAACCACTCGTGTGAAATAGTGTCATTCCCTACTAAGTGATTGGGAAGGACACGGCCAGGACTAGTTATAGAGGCACTTCACTGTGGAACCCCATGGTAAATGTGACATTTCTTCCATATTAAACGCTGCGAGCGAGCCACTTTACAGGTCTTCTGTAGAGGTCTGCTGACTTGTGAATCATGATTTTAGCAAGCTTGACTCAAATGTTGCAGTTGTTAAGAGTTTGTCTGTTTCCACTCTGTAGGAGCAGATCATGGCGTTTGCAAGCAAGTGAGACTTACAGCGCAGTGCCCTCCGTTGGAGTTCTACTGACTGTGATCTTTAAAGACTGTAAAATATTGTGAATAGAATTAAAAAATATATATGTATATATATATATATTTTAACTCATTTGAATTTTCATTCTTCCCCACTGACGATCTGTGCGTCACATTCCAGCCTTTCTGCTTCTGTTTTCACCCATTTTACAACAAATGTTATACTCGGGCTTAACTTAAAAACCATCTTTACACAGTAAGTGAGGCCTTCAGAAGTGTGTCACACCAACAGAAGTGAGTGTGTCTAATGGGAAGCTCTTTCAGTGTCACAGCCTGAGGCACATGGAGACATGGAGCACATTTATATGTTTTATTAAAACATATGCATGTATGGCATACACACTTTTCACTGATGAAAACAATTTACACATGGTCAGTCATTACATTATTCATATTGAGGAACACGTTGGGATTTCTGAGTGCAGCAAACATGTAAGCGGTTAATATCAAATGATGCAACGTACAAATACTATATGTAGTTGATATATACAGCAGTAGTTATGGTTCTGGTGAATACTGTAAAGATGTCAGGTGCAGCTTAAAAAGCGGTTTTGCAAAGGTTTTAAGCATCAAAATTAAATGAGGATAATTAAAATATTCTACATTAGATAAATATTTGTACAGTTCACAGGAAAAAAAACAAAATTTGTTACAACTAATGCTCTGAGGGACCACCAACAAACGCTGTATTTCATTCTACGTAATATCTGGGTAGGCTTCTGCTGTAAATTCTGTGTTTGGATGGTTTAATTGCTGTAGGTAAGAGGTTGTTTCCTGTTCTGATGTAGGGTCCAGGTCAGGAACCCTGGCGGTTCGGCCCTGCTCGATGGTGGTCTTTGCCCAACGGACACGGCCATCACATCTCAGCTACAACCTCTCCATTTAAATGTGTGTAAATGTGTAGATCTTGCTCTGTTTACGCTGTCGTCAGGCGGCAGGAGCCAAGAGTCCGCCATTGATTTACCAATTCAAATTCCAACTGTTTGAAAACATCCCTGCGATCGTCCTTGCAGCACCAAGCGTCCTACCTGTAAGCACTAGTTTACCGCACTTGGTTGTGCTGATCCTACGCAGAGTCCGACGCCCATGAAAATCAAAAATGTAAACTTTTACAACAGAACAAACCATCAACCAGTTGTGAGTTCAGCATACAGTAAAAATAGCTGGACTTGTAAAAATATAGTGATTTTGTGTTTTCTGCTATTTGAGTGTTCGCCTGGGGTGGGTGGGGGCGTGTCAGAGGGGGTCAGGCTTGGCTGTGAAGAGAACGGGCTGGACGGAAGGCTCCACAGGGCAAGCTGTCCCTCTCAGTGCTGGCTGCAGCCACCGCGAGCTGTCTTTAGTGGATGTTGAGGTTTCTGAAGTAGTCGAAGGTGGCCCCGAGGGCCCAGCTCGTCTCCACGTTGTTCACCTTCTTGGTCAGCTGTAGGGTGAAACAACGAGGGGATCCCTGTGACCACCACGCAGAGACAAAATGCTCCGCCCCACAGTGTTTAGGACGAAAACACACACCTGCAGCACGGTGCTGTCCTTGAAGCCGAAGCCCTCCTTCAGCAGACAAGTGATGTACGTCATGTCCATGCAGAGGAAGGGGTTGATGGCGCCGTATTTGGTCATTTTGTTGCACACTGCGAACAGAACGAGTAACAGATGTCCCGAGAGTGGCTTTGGATACAAACGTTACACAGCAGAGTCACGCGTGAAACCGAGAAACACCCTTTCTAACTAGCGTGTGATGTGATTAAGAGATGACCGTTGTGATGCGTGAGCAGGGAGGTGTGAGGAGAAGAGCCGAGGGTCAGCGCCAGGCTGTGGGTGGGTGGGTGGTGGTGTCAGATACATGGTGTGTAAGTGTCAGGTGGCCTCCTGCCTGGGCCAGACAGAGGTCCTCAGCTCAGCTGCCAGCCGGAGCCGAGCCAGGCTCCGTCCTCCAGACCCGAGGGCCTTACTTAACCAACCCTCCGATCTATAACTCTGACCCTACGCCGACATCACGTGCTGGAGCTGCAACATGTGATTTGTGTGTTTTGCAACACATTTTGGCAAACGGCTGGTCATAATCGTCAGGATGCGCTAAGCCAAGCAAGGTTTTGTGGCTTCCAGTGCCGAACAAGCGCTGTGTTTTCATATGTTTAGTGTAGAACTCCAAGCATCGTTGGGGGGGTGCTTGTTTTTGGAAAACGACTCCTACCTTCTTTGGCTCTCTTCTTGAAATCTCTGACTTCAAGCACACCACCTCTGTCATCTGTGCAGAAAAACGAAGCAACGTGTCATTTGAATACCAGCTTGGTGCATGAGATGATAGTTATCACGGAGATGATGGTAGACGGAGGGTGGTTGCATGTGCCCACTCACCAATTAGGCCCGTGTCGTTGGCTCTATCAAAGTAGTAGGAGAACGCGTAGAAGATGCTGTTGCCTTTCACTTCGTACGGCTGGTGCACGATTCCTTTGATCACCTTCATCACCTCGTAGTAGCACAGCTTATAGCCCGCATAGCCTGAGGGGGCAGAGCTGCCGTTAGTTCATGGATCAGAAGAAACAGAGAACTGGTTGGAGGGTCAGCCGGGGGCCGGGCTGAACAAGGGAAGCCCTGGCAGCTTTCGCACAGCCTCACGGTCGTCGCCAGGGCCAGCAAACCCGTGTACTGACAGGGCTGCATCTCAGCCCAGTCCGGGCTTCTATTTTTAAGCCTGTAATTGCGAGCGGCGCAGATGAAAGAAAAAAAGCGCCCAGGGGCAAGCCCGACCTCTGCGGGAGTGACTGTCCCATCTGTGAAGGCCACATGACTGTTTTCTTTTCTAAGTATGATTGTTAAAAAGGAAAAGCAGAGGTGGGCGAGGCAAACACACACACACACACATCTGTGGCGATGTCACAGAGCTGAGAACGACAGATCCTCACAGGATTTATTATCACTCACCATCTGGAATACCGCTGACTTTGTAAGTGGTTCCAAAAATGGTCACTTCTCCTCTGTACTTCTTAGGAAAGCAGGAACTGGTGAAGACCCTGTCTTCTACATCTGAACAGGAAGCGACAGTTTGTCAGTGTGTGACAGTCGAAAGTGGAACAAAAGTGAGCTGATGAGGGTTCTGGATACTCCACCATTTGCATCTTTCGCTCCAAGTATTGCCAAACGAGCTGCATACAGCCCGTTTCCAAGGTAACTAGACAATAAGGTAGATTGGTGGCTTATTATTTTAAAAGTCAGACACCTTGAGAATTTTTTTTTTAAAGTCATTATTTACCTGTGTGTATAGACTTTATATGTGTGGTTGAAGAGGTCAAAATTGGAGATGTATGTTACTGGGGCGGTCTCGATCGTTTTCTGTCAAACCCAAAAAAGGTGTTGTTACATTGGCAGGAAGCTTTCAGGTTAGGCTGGCTGACCTCACCATCATCATCATCATCATCATCATTACTCACCTTTGATTTAGGAAGGAATGTGATCTGTGTGGATCCTCCGCCCAAGTCCAGGATGCCCACAGTTTTCCTTGTGTTGGAGTACAGGTGGCCTGGAAGAGCAGAACATCAGCTGACTTTGTCCCTTTCCAGCCACCACGTCTGCCTAAAGGTCCTCTCCTAATAGGAGAGCATGAACACCAACACCGCGCACGCTTCCATCTCACCTGTGAGGAAGTTCACGGTGACCCAGGCCAGCACTCCTGAAAAGAGAGCATTGGTAAAAAAAAAAAAAAAGTGAATAAATGCCAGCGAAACATGCTGAACATTCAAACATTAAATGCAGCGGGGATGGTTTGTGTCTGTTGTCAAGACAACAGTCAGTTTGCCTAACACGTAGACCCGCCTGGCATCTGAGTGGCAAATAGTGGCATCTGAGTCAAATAAAATGGACTCAGATGTCATGTTATTACCCTCGTAAAATGGGGCTAATGAATGACACACTCCGGGATGAACGCGGCGTCGTTGGGGTGTCTTAATGAGTGTTGCAGGAGATAAATTACTGTGCGTGGGAGAGCAGCTCACGCTGACATCATCCCTCGCCTTAGTGAGAAACAGCAACCAGCCACAGCGAACAATTACAGCACTGTTTTCTGATTCATCCTCCCTTAAATCAGTCTGGCTCCTGAGTGTAAATGTTGCTAAAAACCGAGGACATTCACCACATACCTTCGTTCGCTCCGTTCATGATGGAAACACCGTCCTCTCGCACAAAGAAAGGGGAGTCGTCCAGCACCTCTTGGACCTGTGGAGTGGATCTGTCATTAGAACTGAGCAGCAGAGTGGGATCGGGACTGGAACAGCAGCATGATGGTAAAGATGGCTGCTCCACACAATCCACAGCTCCCACAACCATGGCCACCGGCTGGCCAGACTCATTGCTTTTTCTTTTTTCTTTTCAGCGGCACATGTAAGCAGCGGTTTCTTGGTGGTTTCTCGTGCTGCCTCATGTGCACGCTTCTCACCTCCTTCAGAAGAGCGTTGGCTTTCTCCTCGGGCAGCATTCGCAGACCGGCCGTGGCCTTCAGGACCACCGGGGTGCGACTCCACGCCTCTTTGGGGATGGCCTTCTTGGCGATCTTCAACAGCTGCCGGATGGTGTTGCCACCCTGCAATGAAGGCAGGGAAACGCTTCAACGTCACACTTAAACCTCATCTTTGACATGCATGTAGGTCAGGTAAGCGCGGTGCTTGAGCGGGGAGGAATGGCAGCGTCAGCAGGTAGGGATTTCTGTAATCACCCTGTTGAAATCACATGAACCCAACCCCAAAGAAAATCCCAGTGGATTTGATGATCTAGAGCCCGTTAACCCCAGACGTTAGAGTGTGAACGGACAGACGAACCTCCTCGGGGTTGTCTTTATAACTGGACAGTCCAGGCTTCACTGCGTGGTAAATTTCATTGTCCAAAACAGGAAGCTCCACTGCAAAACAACAAGCAGCACAGGTCAGTAAACGCAGCACGGTGTCATGTTTGAGGGGGGGTTTTACTTTGTGTCCTGGTAAAAGGTCCCAGCTTATTTTTAAAAGGTCTAAATCCAGCACAGCTGAGTCAGACAGACAAATATAAAAGCCTCAGCTACTGGGAGCTACTGGCGCTCCTTCATGTGCTACACTGGGAATGACCTGAGCAGAAACGGAGAGAGTGGGAGTCAGCGAGAGAGAGGGAGAGAGAGAGAGAGAGAGAGAGAGAGAGAGAGACAGAGAGAGAGGGAGAGAGAGAGAGAGGGAGAGAGGGAGAGAGAGAGAGAGAGAGAGAGAGAGAGAGAGAGAGAGAGAGAGGGAGAGGGAGACTCGTGTACTTACCGGGATCTTTCTGAATGAACTTGTAGATGTGGATCCTGCTGCCTGTGCTCCCCGCGTCAAACATGATCCCGTAGAAAACCCGGCCGGTGCTGATGGGGGAGTGCACCTCATTTTGGTGCAGCGTGCGCGCGGAGTGCGCCACTTCGGCAGCCGCCTGGTAAGCGTCTACTGCGGGCTGGACCACTTCGGGAGCCGGGTGGACCGGCTCGGGGATCACAGGGAAGGTCGGCGCGCCATGCTGCGAGGATCCGTGCCCGGGGTTGGAAACCTCGGGCAGGAGGTTTTCCGCGTTGGCGGAGTGCTCCCTGTGGCGGTGGAGGTGGGGGACGTAGCGGTGGTGGCGGTAGTAGGTCGCCTCGGCTAACAGGAGGCTCCCAACCAGAAGCCACACTGACAAGGTGAGGCGCAGGTTGGACGCGGCCATTGGTCGAAAGTAGAAGCTGGAGACGAGGAGAAGACGCGCTGCCGGGTGATGCGTAAAACGTGCGCCTCTGGAGGAGAGAGAAAGAGAGCGAGAGAGCAGAGAGGCAGAGAGGCAGAGGTGATGCACACTCAGGACTGTCCGGTCATCTCTTCACACTATATAAAGACATATGGGCTTGGCATGCTGCCACCCAGGGAGCAGCCTTCCACCAATCCTGTGGCAGTCCATCCCAAATCCATCAGGAGTCCCCCCTCCTGGCAGCTGAGCTGGAGACTATCTGCCTACCAACAGCATTTCCTACATGGTTTTTTTTTTTTTTTTAACTTCTTTTAACTTTTTTTTATTCACTGGGAAGAAGGATTATTTTGGGTTCCTCCCCTCCTCTTCTTTACTGGGTATCCCGGAGCCAAAAATCCCCTCACGGAAGAAGAAAGGAGTTTATGAAGAAGTCGAAATGAATGGCTCACACCGAAACAAGCCCAGCAAAATTGGCTTAAAAATACTTTTTATTGGTGCATTTAAGACCTACATAGTAACTCTCCGTAAAAACTCCTTCACCCCAGCAACTCTTTGCACTTTCACAGCCTCACTTGGGTTCAAATGTGGCCACATAATTAAGATTGGGGATTTGAACGTGACATTTCTCTACTGTTTGTGCTTACTTAACAACTCTTTTCCATGTTTAGGATTCGAAGCGCTATTTGGTCAATAACGAAGCTCAGTGTGAATCGTTTGTAGGACCTTAGATTGGAGTGACAGGTGTGATCAACACTCTGCTCCCCATATAAATTTAAAGGCTGTTAGTGAACATTTCACTCATTCATCCCCTGAGGTAACCACAGGCTCTTCAGGTGGGAGGGAATAAAAGTGCCAGCCAGGCACGTTTGAGCGAGCTGCCGCTTAGGCGGGTGGTTGGCCCAGCTTCAGCAGCCGTGTGCTGGGGCCCACTGAGGCTCTCTGGTGCTGTGTGCAGAGCTGGTGCAGGACGCAGAGGCAACAAGCGTCTCCCACAGCAGGGGAGCAGGGAGGCGCAGCAGACCTCCGATGAACCCAGATTTGTACGCTGCTGTGAAATATTCCACCCACTTTGTATCAACAGAGACAAGACGACACTCTGAACCAGGTAGTCCACACAGCAGCGACTGAGAACTCCAGAGGGACTGACCCGGCATCAACCCTGACTTAACATATTCCTACTGGTTCAGCTCACGCGCAGAGGGGACAGAGGCAGCGCTCCAACTGTCCAACCGCAGGCCAAGGCTGGAGGGCAGGGGAGGGCAGAGGGCCTGCAGATGGGCACACGCAAGTGCGGGAAGTCCACCAAAAGGACAATGTGGGGAGGGTGGGGCTTGGCACCAGCGTTGGCCCATCATGCCATTCCACTCCCAGGACACTTGAGTGTGCAAAGCACTGTTTCAACGCTGTAATTTGGACTAAAAATATTGGACGTTCTTTCCTTCATCCTTTTTTTCTAAATAGTGTGGCCATTTTTTTTAGTCCTGTGGTTCACCACAATGGTCGTTCGCCCCTATCAAAGCCTGCCTGGGCAGGCCCTCTCCCTAACTTTGTGTCCGTACATGCCTCGGTTGCATGTTAACACTGTGATAACGTGACTCATAAAGCTCCGAAAAATGTCCCAACAGAAATATGTTAAAATCGTGTGTTCGGTCTGGGGTGTGTTTTGATTTTGCAACAATTGTAAGAGATTCTCTCGGGGTTAATGTTCAGACACCTTGTGGTATATGAGGCAACTGACTTGGATAGTGTGACGCTGTTTGGATCCCCCCCCCCGGGAAACTAATCCTTGTTTTTGTTTAAACACACCTAATTTTATGTTTCTGTCATAATGTGATGACACGGGAGCTATATGCATCCCCCCAGACTGAGATCAAATGCGTGTGCAGACGAGGCTGTTTAAAATGGGTGTGAATCCATACTTTGCATCATCACACAGCACAGCGCGCTCCTAATGTTCAAAAACCACTTGTGGCTTTGACACAAGTTTCAGCATTTTGTTTCAAGTGAGCTGAAATCCGTAAAACGTGAGAAAGGACCCCAGCTTTGTAATCTGCACCGCACGATATATCATTAATATGTAGAAATGCTTCCCTCAGGAATGCCATGTTTGTGGGTGTCCTACCCCGAAAAGTCCATTGAAGCGACCCAAACTTGTCATTACAACTCCGATGATAATAACAGCTTTGAAAAGCTTGGGGTTATTTCAGTTTTCTCTCCTCGCTATCATAGCAATTACCTTTAAATTTAGTCTTCAATCTCTGGTCGTGATGCCAGGCTAGAGAAGGAACCTATATCACTCCTTTTACAGTCACTACACCTAAAACTTTTGCAATAGGTCGCCCGATGAGTAATCGACTCTGGACGTTCGAGCGCTCTTGCAGAAAGCTAAACAAGATAATGGGAAGGACTTGTGGTTTGCAGCCTGAATTACTGCTTGCGCTGACTTTACATTGTTTCTGTTCGATGTGCCTCTTCTCAGACGTCAGCCAGATGCATTTACGTGATCCCAGCGGTTTTCCCATCAGGAAAAAAAAAAAAATGGCAGCAAGTATTGGTTGTTTTAGAACAAGAACAATGCTGCTGACGAGGACCGAGCCTGTCTCATGTGTTTGAGTGGGTGGAGGTCACTCGCAAGCAACAGAGTCCAGCAAGAAAATGCTGTAATTACACGTCAAGTGACAAATGCGACCGTTCTCCCTCAGTCCGTGGCCGGCTGAGTAGAAACAGGCTTCTGCATCTGATCATTTTCTGCAGCGCACGCATAACAGGAGGAAAAAAAAACCATTTTATTTATATCACGACACCCTGAGATATGATGATTGCACGTCTTGCATAACAACAAATTATAATCAGTCTCGAACTCTTGGTTGGGGCTCATGCCTACGGTGTGCATAAAGATTCTATGCAATGAAATAATAGGACACTTAAAGAAAGTCTTTCTCTTTTGACATTTAAAACTTCACCTCTCAGCAAAGCTGTGTACTCATACAGCTACCAAATGGGTGTCTGGCTACAGGTTCCTCCTCTGATCGGCTTCAGAGAAACCCGACCTTCCTCTTCAGCTGGAGCGTCTCCATGGCTGCAGCGATACACATTCAGCCGTGAGACGGCTTTGTGCTCCTACCCTCACCCGGCCGGGCGGTCACACAGGTAACCTTGAAGTTTTTGGAGCTTCAACTAGAAGCAGTGATGCCAAAGAGGAAAGTCACCAACGTCAAGAGGCCCAAGGCCGGGTAAGTCCCCTCATGCTCAGCGTCACCGAGGGTCACGGAGGGCAACCCTGGATGTGTTCTCCCACAGAAAAGGAAAGAAAGACGGCAAAGAGGAGTCGAAACCAGACAAAGAGTCCGACATGGAGAAGGTGAAGGCTAACGCCGCTCTGTGGGAGTTCAAGCTTCAAGTGAGCGACCGGGCACTCCTGCAGTACCGCGAGGAGTGCCACAAGCTGGCACGCGCCCACGGTGAGCTCACGGACCAGCTTTACCGTCAAGAGAGGGACGCCATCGATATAACGCGATATTTAAAGGAGCAGAATACCACTAAGGAGAAAAAGGTGCGTTCTAAATTGTCTGTTTCTGATTGAATAAACCCAAGAATGTAACCGTTTTTACTGTTATTGGTCCTAATAATAGATCGACGAGCTGCAGAACAGCCTCCAAACCCAAGAGGTACGTGCGCGTGAGGAGCAAAGCAAGCTGGTGAGTTTATTTCAATACACAACAACATGAAACGATTCCCAGGCTTCGTCACGGCGCCACAACACTTGTTTAGGCCAGTGTGTTTATGAAGGTGGATGCTGGAGGGAGCAGAGTCACTGATCAGGGTTATTTTGAAACTCTAAACTAACACACAACCCATGAGCTATTCTGACACCTTTCTTCAGATGTCTGCTTTCGGTGTGTTTATCCATCCATCTTCTGAGCACACCGTTGTCACATGTCACCCAGTTAATCACAGGTCACACACACACACACACACACAGGAAACTGGAGAACGTTCCACACAGTAGAGACACTCCTCATTGTCACACAACACCTTTAGTCACTACCAGATCTACCAGATCTGGCAAAATCCTCCGCTATTAATATTTACCAGATTTCGGTTTTGATGCTTCACATGAAAATATCAGGATTTAAAAGCCATTTGTGCAGATGGGGCTGCATTTTGATCCAGGCGACACCATGTTTGAATGTTTTTTTGAATGGTAATGTGTTTACCTGTAGCCTCACAAAAATGTGCTGCGTTGTGTTAACAGCTGTGTGGTGTATAATTATGTTGACACTTATGTAACAAAGCAGCAGCCGCAAGTGAAGCGGCTGTAAAATAACAAAAATAAAAAACAAGCCCCCCACATACTGAGTTACATGGTCTAATTTTATTTTTATTTATGCCCGTGGTCAAAGAGGAAAAAGATGGATCTTTTAGAAGTGCGTAGAGGCGCAGTTCATGTGTTCACCAAGCCTCAGATCTATACTCCAAGACGCCAGCTAAAGTTACGTAAGACGCTGCCAAAAGAATTTCGTTTTTCACTTCCAGTCGCTGCTGGTAGTTAAAATACTACAATCTGTCCCTGCAGCTCACAAGTTGCTGGTAAGAGCGTGATAAATCAGCGAGGAGCGAGAAGAAAAGGAGGAACAAGTCTGGAACAATATTCCTCTCTGTAGACACATACGTAGCTGTTAGACGCAAAATCATCGAGAAAAAAAGAAGTAAAGTGCTGTGTGGTTCATTCAGATGTTGTGACTTTGAGCCATTTTGTCATGGTGAGGTGACGGTTTGTCTTGAAACGGGCTTAGCTAATGGAACTTTGTCTATTAAAGGCTGTGAGCATGTGACACGTGAGCTCATTCCTTTGTAGATGGAGAGAGTTGAAGGAACTGCAGACAAATAACTCTTCTATATAAAAATAAAAAACATTCTCGGCTGCGCTTTCTGCTGCCACAGCATGGGAAAAACGCAGGATGCACACAACAAAAGTCACTTGACCTATAAACCAGTGGATGCAATTTGGAAATCAGTGCACTCGGAAGATCACAGGGAGGGAAAATTGCCTGTGATGCAAACCGAGTTGGAGTAAATAAATGCTGCATTGTTGGAGATGAACGTGTACAGACTCATGTGAAGAATAACGATTAAGCCTAAAGTTGTAATTAGATGGTCGATGGTCTCTCATTTAGTCATCACACGTACATGGTTGTGGGTGTATATTTTCAACGTCTCTCACGACTTTGGTCGTTTTGGTAACGTTTTTGCTCGGGATGGTTTTTCCATAGTAGCATCTTGAGGTATTTAGAGTGACAGATCTGGGCTAAAGTCGGCCTGAGAGGCTGAGCCTCGGTCAAAAAGGACAAACGTTGTTGCCAACTGATAAATACTGCACTTTTGGGAACTTTGCAGCAGTTCTGCCTCATGTAGGTTCGGATGCATAATTACCGACGTGTCAGCAGCTGCAGGGCGTCTAATTATCTGATGCTTTCCGCAGGTTGAAGATTACACCCTTCAAATCAACGAGCTGCACAAACTGTTCAGGCAGAGGTCCGGCGACTTTGACAAGATCCAAGATGGTCTGAAGCAGATGGAGGAGTTTGAAAGGAGCAAAGCCCAGATGGAACAGGAGCTGGGCGACGTGAGGATGGGTGGTGATGTTTCTGTCTCAGTGCGGCGAGGCGTTCACTGACCATCCATGTTTACCTTTGGTAGATTAGAAACGCCATGGCGGCCGCTGAGAAGGAGCACAGGGAGAACCTCAATGCTGTGGAGTTCAGATTCTTTAAGGAAAAGGTGACATCAAGGGTCTGATCAGCCTGGAGGCCGACACTGAAGTGGTGTCCAAGACTGATCGAGTTTTCTAAACCTTCCGGCAGGCTCGACTGGAGAGGGAGGCCGAGGAACAGATAGCCCTGGTGGTGGAGACGGCCCACAGTGAAGCTGTTCTGTGAGAAGATTTCCTTTCCATTCCCCTAATTTGCACTTTGGGCGTGCCTAAAAATGTGAAGAAAAAATAATTAACTTGCCGGAGCCTCTATGTATGGAACGAAAGATAGAAAACAAAAGCTAATATTTGCTTGACCGCACGGATGAGTGGTGTTCAGAGAGTGTACACGACAGGAGCCAACGACCACAACTGCAGACCAGAGTTTATTACTCTTGAGGCCGGAAGATGAGCCTTCCACCTCTGTTTACTTATTCTTCACAGCTCATAAAATGCCAGCATTGATGCTGGTGTGGTCCTGCCGGTTGGGTTTCAGGGGGAGTTGATTGATTTCCTTTTTTAGGTCACTTCACTACACGATTGGAACCCAGGTCTCCTCAAAATGACTCCCAAAAGCTTTGGACTAATCTTAGAACACCCTAGGCAGCAAATAATTCAGCCCTCCCAAATATTATCAGCCACAAAAATGAGATTTAAGAGCTCGCGGGGTCATTTTTCCTCTATCATCCTCAGGCAGCTGGACGACGCCTCGCGCTCAGTGTTCAAGGAGAACATCCGTCTGAACGAAGCCCTGAAGTATCACATGAAGGAGACGGAGGACTTGCAGAAGTTGACGGCTTCTTTGGCAAAAAGGAACGCCTCCCTGACTCTGGACAAGGTGCGTTTGGACCATGGGACAGCAAACAGCGTGGCCTGTTAGGTGCTGGCAGTCCCTGGATAGAGAGCATTCATCTCCAAAATGTCACTTTCTCATTTCTCTTTTTTTGAAGCCTTGTCAGAGTGGCGTAGAATATATTTCAGATGTTTTTTCCCCTGTTTTGTTTACTTGTACAGACCCTGTGTATTTAGCTTGCGGTCCTCCTCCGACCCGTCCCCACCTCCTGACAGCCCTCACTGGTCAGTGGTTTTGGTCAGGCTCCACGGGGGCATGGGTTCGGATTTAGTGGATTCTCCCGTGTAGGTTTCTGGCCCCGATTCCATGAAACAAATATAAATTGGGAATTATTAATCCTACCTGGGATGACAAAAACACCAGGGGAGGAAATCCACCTGCGGCTGCGGCTGCATCGGTGGCGTCCAGCCCACAGATATTATTTATTTTGACATGCAAATGAAAAGGTTACTCCCCATTTTACCAACGGTGTCTCTTTTACCCTTCATCAGAACATGCTCGAGCTAGCAGTAAAGGACAATACGGCCCAGATGGAGGCCCAAAGGGAGAAACTGGCGGAGCTGAGGGCCAAGGTAGCCTCCCTGGAGCAGAGCCTGGAGCTAACCACTCAGGAGAAGGAGCAACAGGAGCGTAAGGAGAAGACCGCCCTGGTCTGCACCCCCGACCCCCAGGTGGACCTGGAGAACCTGCAGAAAGAGCTTGCTCGGCGGGAGAAAGAACTGGCTCACATCAAAGGGGTAGCCAGGACTGTTGTGGAGCAGCGCACGGAGCTGGAGCGCTTCTTCCACGATGCGCTTGCTCAGGTGAAGCGGGAGATCACCGCCTCCCGGCAGCGATACACAAAGGAAGCGCTGCACGCTTACCGCTGCAGCTTCAGGGAGGCCACGGCAGGGAAGCTCCAGTTCCCCCCCATCTGCACCTTCCATAAAAGCCCCCAGAGTACAAACTCTGTCTATTCAAACGCAGCAGCAGTGGCTGAGCGGTGGTAGGTCCCTGTTCAGGTGTGTGTGGTGTTTTACACTCACACTCACCACTAAGCCACCAGGTCTGATGGTGTCTCATTACATCCTGCACCTCATGGCTGTCTTCTGCCTGTTTCTAAGGACTCACCAGCCCGGCAGCAAGGTTGAGTTATGCGATCTGACCTGGGAGCAGAAGGAGCACGTGCTCAGGCTTCTCTTTGCTAAAATGAACGGCCAGAGGCAAAGGTAATAAACCACCTCGAAAGCTTTTCTTTCATTTATTTTCTGTCTGCCTAATGACATCATTTGAAATGTGTCTGGATAAATGACCTCTGAAGACCAAAGCGCAGTGGCACAAGGCAGCAGTTCTCCCCCGAAGACTCCTCCCTCTTCTAAATGTGTTAAACAGCCATTTTCTTCACCGAAGAGGATACCATAAAACATCAGTTAGGCTTCGGACGATTTTCTTTTCCATCCAATTGCTTAAGAAGAAGAATGGAGAAAGAGTCTGGGCACAACAGTAAAAATAGGCTCGGCCGCAGAGTCGTGTGCTTGGAAACAAACATCTGGTCACGTCAATTTGCTCAGCCTACTGGCTTCTCTTCATGTGCAGCAGCTCTTTATTTTGTCCTTTGAAGGCCTGTGGTCGCAGAGCAGCTGGTAACATGATTTTTCAGAACGGAGTGTGCGGGGGATCTGGCTGGACGGGGCCAAGGCAGCCAGCAGGAGACGCACCATCGTGTCAACAATGGTTTGGCGTCGAGGCTGGCGGAACAACAGAACATTGGGTTATCAGACTCCGCGTGCGCCTTCCGTGGGCCCAGAGTAACCTCTCGGAGACGGGCTGCGGGCCCTGGCTCAAAGACGGAAATTTGCCACAGCCTCACTTTTTGGCTCCGAGGGTTTTAACCACAGCTCTGCATCTTCCCTATAGGAAAGCCAGCCGGCGTCTGTCCCCTCCTGCCTCCTCCCGGAAGGTCGGCCTCGCTGACGGAGGTGCTGCCGCGGAAGACTCTGAAAGAATGCACCAGGAAAAGCGAGAAGAAACGTCCTCCTTGCAATTACGAAGCCTGTAGATTTACTGGCTCCACATTCCACGTGGAGCTGAAAAAGTATTGGCTGTGAGAAAATGGGTGCGTGCGTGTGATTTAGATAGCGTTGCATAATGATGACTGTCTCTAAGAATTAAAGAGGAGCTGCCGCGCGCCGCTTTCATCACACGGGCGCCTGCCTGTTCTGCCGTCAGGCCCAGAAACCGCCTGCCGGATGTTGGTGCCGCCTCACCTCGGCGCTGCCTTGGCCCGCTGGCTTCAGTCAGCCAGTCACACAGTACGTGTCTAAATATCCCACCTTACCTTCACGCGCGTTTGTTTGAGTGGTGTTGCACAACGAATTTTAGAAAAAACGGTTATTCCTGCAAGACAATAATTACTTTGTGACCTCAGCCTGGTGATGCCTAAACATGCAGGGCAGAAAGATTCTATCTACTCGATTACCGAAAGGGTCAGGAGAACACACCACACCGAGGAGGCTGCTGTTAGTGTTCAGCACTGAGTAAAACCACCGACAGGCCTTTTGTGCACGTGTGTTTAATGTACATTCAATTATTATTTACAGTGTGTAATTTAGTGGAGACTAAAGTCCTGGAGGGTACTCAGCGTCCCATGGTTGGCATGGTGACCGCGGGGCTCTTCAGTGTGGCGTCTTCTGCTTTCCACTGGGAGGTGACGGTTTTGATCTGGGTGTAGAACTGGACACCCTGGAGAAGAACGGAGAGCAGAGATAAGCAAAGGAGCGCCTGAACCCTCGTTTCCTGAGCTCCTACCTGTTTTCCGTAGAAGTTTGTGTCCCCCCGGAAGGACCCTCTTGACCCGGTGAAGGAGAACATGGGCAGTGGGACAGGGATGGGAACATTCACGCCCACCTACACACACACCAGACACATTTCTTAAAAACACCGCTTAAAAACAATCCTCCAGAATAGTAAATTGCTAGGATGAGAGCTGTCATTTAAAAAACTAGCTTACAGGACAGAACCAAAAAAGCATCTTACATTTAAGTGTATAAAGCAAAGAATTGTCTTATGAAAGGGAAGAAAAGCTAAAAAAAAAAAAAAAAATCATGTTTTATAAAGGCACTGCTGGCATGGAACAGCCTGTTTTCTATGCAAGAATATGTTTGGACACACAGAGGCCTTTTGGTGAACGTACTGGGAAGGGAAAAAAGGGAAAAATAGACGTTTGTTGCATCGAGGTTTGGAGAGGAGAACAGCACATGGCCGACACCGCATTCCCCAACATGTGAACAGCAAACACAGGACATAACTCAGGCTCCACAGGCAAACAAACAGGTTAAAACGCTGGCTGTATTTATGCTTCAACATCAGCGGGTCTGCAGGAATCCCGTTTGAGTGTATTTTAGGAACCCCCCCAGGTTCCATCTCCCCCTGTTTTCGCCTTACATGCACACAAACATATTTGCTGTAACTATTCCAGCCTTGACCAGTGGAGGGAGGCGACGTGAGGTTATTCTAGCTTATAGCAAACAGGCCTTGACTTGACACTGAAAGTCATTGTTTATTCGGGGTGTGACAGTTTTCCGACAGAAATGTGACGGTTGGGATGTTGGTTGCAGGTGGCAGAGACACAAGAGCGTCTCATTCCGCAGCGCTCACCTGGCCCACGTCCACCTCGTGAGTGTACTTGCGCGCCGTGGCGCCGTTGGTGGTGAAGATAGCCGTGCCGTTGCCGTAGGGATTCCTGTTGACTATCCCGATGGCGTCATCGAGGGTGTCTGCCTCCAGAACCACCAGCACAGGCCCGAAGATCTCCTCAGTGTAGCACGTCATGTCAGGCTGCCAGAGCACAGACATTCACATGCAGCCATGCTCGGGGGGTAGGCGAAAACGCACGTCTGGAGACACCCACCGTGACGTTGCCGATGATGGTGGGACCCACAAAGTAGCCGTTCTCGTAACCTTTGACCTTGATATCCCGGCCGTCCAGCAGCATCTTCGCTCCCTGGTCGACGCCGCTCTGGACCAGCCTGCACACTCTCTCCTTGGCTTGCACGGAGATCAGAGGCCCAACATCTGCACCGGGCTGGTCTCCTGACGGGGTCCAAAAAAAGCCAACTATACAGTTACAAACTGCAGCACTTGCATAATGTGAGCTGACATTCTACGAGCGGGGCGCCCTGGGGCACTCCCTCCAAAATGGATACTTTTGGGTTTCCTGTCTACTTAGACGAATCCCTGTCACGGCAACCGGGGACAATCAATCTCAATTTAACTTGACATTAACCTTCTTTTTAAACTGATCTGATCCTCTAAATCACTATTTTGGTCTGTGCCACAGATCTGGCCACAAATTTGCAGCATGGCTCACTCAACAAGCCCTCGCTGTGTAGTTACAACAGGGCAAAAGGTGTGGTTAGGGCGGTGTGGGTGGCCCCGGCCGGACTGAACCGAAAGGCCACAGGGGGCTCAAGAGAGACAGAGAGAGAGAGAGAAAGGGGCGAAGGGTGGAGTGAAAGGGCGCGCCACCTGCGTTCACTTGCAGAGCCCTGGCTCGCTCCACCAGTTCCGGCAACCAGCTCCTGGCCTCGCCCACCAGAATGGCCGTGGACAGAGCCATGCAACGCTGTCCCGCTGCCCCAAAGGCTGCACCCACAAGCTGGTTCAGAGTGTTCTCCTTGTTGGCATCGGGCATTACCACACCATGGTTCTTGGCTCCCTGGTGTGTGAAAGATGTGGTTAGCCCTCTCAATTGTAAAAAAGTGATAATGGTGGAATAAAATAATGGCACTTTTAGCCTTTAAACTTGTTTTAGACTCATGATTAAACATCAGATTAAAACAAAAGAAATGCAAATAAATACAGTGCTGGAAATTAAATATTTTCCAATTATTAAAAAAGAAAAACTACCCAAAATCCAGGTTACTGTGCAATTTTGATTGTTTCCGATGCATTTGGTACACTATTTAGGTAATCTAGTAGATTACATGACACTATGATGCCATTTATATTTGACATTCAAGTTTACAATGCCAAAGAAAACCCCCTTTACTTTAAAAGCTTAGGGAATTCATCTTTTTAGAATTTTAGGCCAACTATCTACAAATGAGCCGCTTGGGTCACTAAAACGCGCTCAAACGCTTGTCTGAGCTGCCACCTGCTGGACATTGGCCCTCAGCGACACTCACCATGTTGGACTGGACCCTCTTCCCGTTTCTAGACCCTCTCTCATAAATGTACTCGCCAGCTTGGTTTGAACCAACAAAGCTGATGGCCTTGATGGCTGGATGGTCACAGATGAAATCCACAGCTGTAACAGACAGGATTAACAGCTCAGTATGAGACAACTGAAGCAACGGCTGACATCTAGTATCTGCTCTCCAGAAGACACCGGCTACGGTCTGATGGGTTCACGTCTCACTAGAGTGCTGTCCATGGATGATGTTCAGCGTTCCGTCCGGTGCACCAGCATCCTGCAGCATCTTGGCCAGCAGCATTGCACAGGTGGGCACGCGCTCGGAAGGCTTGAGCAGGAAGGTGTTGCCGCACACCAAAGCCATGGGGAACATCCACAGAGGGATCATGGCGGGGAAGTTGAAGGGGGCTATGCCCGCACACACGCCCAGAGGCAGGCGGTAGGTGTGGGTGTCCATGTCTTTGGTGATGGAGGGCAGGGTTTCACCCAGCATCAGGGAGGTGACGCTGCAGGCGTGCTCCACCACCTCTGGAAAAGGACAGGAAAAGCACAATTTGATATTTAATAGAAGGTTTTTCCCTTCGTGTCTGGCTATAGTGGGGAACTGATAAAAAAGTAAACTAATGATATTTGTGATCATAATAAATGCTAAATCTCTCCTCAGTAAACTAAAACCACTCACTAGTGGCAACCATAATGACCATAAAGGAAACTGTCCTTTGCTCTGGTATTACTCATTAACTATTGTCGCAGCCACAGAGTAAACATCTACACAACCCTGCAAACATTTACCAGCCTCGACCAGCTCTGCATGCGCACGTGGTGCAGATAAACTTACGCAGGCCTCTGAACACGTCCCCCTCTGCATCTGCAAGGGTCTTTCCCTGTTCAGAGGTGATGGACTTGGCCAGTTCTTTCTGAAACGAGGTTGCAAAAAAATTTTTTGGCCATGTTACCACCGCATGTATGTATGTATGTGTGTGTTTGTGTGAGAGAGGAGCAGTTTAACAGGTTAAAGAGGTGAGTCGCCTCTAACTTTAGGAGATGAAGCAGAACAGTTGCCCCTTGAACCTTCTGAACGTCTGCCTTACGATGTTATCTTTGATGAGCTGTTGATAGCGCAGGAAGAGCTGCTGCCGGGCCAAGATGGACGTCTCTGACCAGGACCGATAGGCTCTTGAACACGAGTCCACGGCAGCCAACATCTCCTCCTGCGTGGCTTTGGGTACACGGTAGACCACCTCATTAGTAGCCTGCAGAGGCCCAAACAGAGGAGATCCACAGAGATTTTGTTTTAGCATAATCACTAGGAAACAGTTTATTAAAAGGCATTAATAAAATAATTAGGATGTAAAGATTCCAATAAATATTATATGAATGTCTGGCAATCCTCTGAAAAACAGGTCACTTTGCGTTTAAAGATAAGTGGACTTTAAGAGCAGTGAATTGGTAGAGGTGCTCACCGGATTATGAACATCGAGCCATTCTGAGGTGTTGGACTCAATAAACTTCCCATCAATGAACAGCTTGGTGGTGGGCTGTGGTGGAAAGGTCACAGTGGTGCATTCACGTGTCTACACAGTATTACTTTTAACTGATCATTCTATAACTTACCACAGAGGAGGAGTAACACATGCGGCCAACTCCTATCGAGACCTATGGAACCAACAGTGAACAACTTGAAGCCAATAAAAAGAATGTCAGTCTTTTATTCTATTTACAGTCTATAACTACAGTTAGTGCAGTTTTGGTTTGCTTGAGCTGTAGACACGTTTCATGTACGAAAGCTTTGTGCAACCTATAAATGTTGATTTAGGAACAGTGACAAATGAAGTCATTAGAAATGTGTCCCCCGTGGGTGCACCAGGCCAGTGCATAAGCCTGCAGCCCATAATACCTAATACACTGTAAACAGAATAGGACGTCTGAATTCACTGCCTCTTCACTCTTCACAAAACTTCAAAGTGTAAAATATTTCCTCACCTTTGACTTTAAAACAGATCTTAACGCGGTCGCAGCCATGGTGGAAACCAGCGGACCTGCAGGTGGACCCGGCGCCGCCCTCCGGGTCAGCTCTGCCCGTTATATTCGTTCCTTTCGGGCCAACCTGGGGGGAAACCCGGGCTTCCTATTGGCTCCGTGGCCGCATAGACCCGCCTTAGTTAGGTAACTCAGCCAATCATTGCACAATCCGGCTGAGCGGCTTGCGTTGATTGGACGGGGGAAATTGCGAAACACGGAAGTCAACGATTTCTGACACACTGGAAAAGCTGAAAGTCGTCGTTTTTTGTGTGTTTTCAGTTAGGTTTAGTGTGTGTGTGTGGGTGTGTGAGCTGCGTGTAAATATCTGCGAGGGTCAGCGGAGAGGTTAGAGCAATAAACGCTGTCACCGCCATGCGCTTGTCCGCTGCCCACCTCGCCAAGGTAAAGAACCTCAGCGGGGCTGAGTGTTGGCTAACTAAATGTAAACTGGCTCCAAATGAGGTCCAGATGTTGCTTAGTCATGGAGCAAAGAGCAGGTAGGAAGGGCTGGAGGAGAACATGCCATTGGCTGCTGCGTGCTGAGGCGCAAGCGCTCCGTGCACACAAGTGTGCACAAAGCTGAGGTAGTTTTGTTGAAGGGAAAGTAGAACTCAGTTATCAATGGCATCCCAGACCAAGGTGATGCAAGCAGTATTTCTATTTTAATTGGAAAAATGGTGCGATAACAGTAGAATGAACGATTGGGTTGTGTTTTTTCCCATCCAGCCTGTCCTTCATGGATACTTCAGAAGCTCCTGCTCCTGGAGGGTTCGGATCGGTGAGTCCAGTCACACCATTCCACTCAGCTCGGTCTTTATCTGGACACTAACCAGGGTTTGTGTGCGGCAGCGTTTGCTCTTAAAGGTGTTGAATTCGACCAGGTTCCAGTCAATCTAATCAAGGATGGAGGTCAGCAGGTACGGGGACCTTTCACAGGAACCAAACGCTACCGTTTTACACCCTGGGTACGGCCATTGTCACCGTCACTCACAAACTCCTAACGGAATCTTGTGCATCTTTAAATCTTAGCGGACGGAGCAGTACAGGACGATAAACCCCATGCAACAAGTGCCTGCGGTGGAAATCGACGGCATCACCCTGTCTCAGTCCGTGAGTCCATCCGTGGTTCCACACCTGGACTCACCTGAGATCCGGGAACGTCCCGGTGAAAGGATTTCTTCCCTGTGCAGCTGGCAGTGATCCAGTACATCGACGAGACCCGGCCGGGGCCTCGTCTCCTCCCGGCCGACCCGAAGAAACGCGCTCAGGTATCGGATGATAAGTGACCTCATCGCGTCAGGAATTCAGCCTCTGCCGGTGAGCTCAGGGCCCCCCGACGGTCATCACCAGCTCTCCCTGGGATCCCCGGCGTCAGACTAGATTCCTCCCCCTTTCCGCCCTTGTCCGACCATCCCCAGGTGGGCGCCGAGAAGGTGCAGTGGGCTCAGCATTTCATCGACCGCGGCTTTCGAGGTCGGTCGGTCGGTCGGTTTGGGTTTTTTACCTCACACTCACAGCTGCTGATCTGTGCCACCGTACTCCTCCAGCTCTGGAGCCGGTCCTAAGGGAAACCTCCGGGATGTACTGTGTGGGTGATGAGGTGAGCGTTCTGCCGTGTGGAAGGACTATTCCACAGAAAGGTGACATGTATAGAGAGAGACACACACACACGGCTGACACTCTGCTTCCCTCACAGATCTCCATGGCGGACATCTGCCTGGTCCCACAGGTCTACAACGCCGAGAGGTTTGTACAGACGAGTGCTGCTTCTAATTTCTACACACCCATTAATAACAGTGAGTGAGGTTCTTGGTGCAGCTCCACAGCCCCGACATCCGTCTCCTCTTCTAGGTTCAGCGTGGACCTGGAGAAGTATCCCACCATCAAAAGGTTAAACCAAACCCTGCTCGAGGTGGAAGCGTTTCGAGCGAGCCATCCATCCCACCAACCGGACACGCCTGAGGAGCTGCGTGCCTAGAGCCTCTCATCCTGCCCCAGCGTTTCATAAAAAGCGGAGAATTATTTAAGAGCAATTTGACTTTATTCATTTTTCAAGTCCCTCATATTCAAACCAGAAGGGCATAATGTGTAAAATATGAAAATTTAGATTTGTAATGCAAATGGAACCTCAGCTGTCAGCCTGTTGGGAATAATGAGGCAGGTACAGATTGAGTCCAATTTAAAAACCGGCCTATTTATACCGCACAGGCAAATCCAATCCCAGCCTCCAGAGACGGCCTAAGGGGGCCGAGCAAGCGGCCCAGTTTGGATTCCTTTCCCAGTGGTGCCCTCACTGGTCATCGGGGATCTCCAGGGTGCATTTGAGTGTGTCGTTGTAGAAGGTGCCGCAGCAGTCTGAGCCGCCAAACACCAGCAGCGTGCAGCACGCGCTGACACCCTCTCTTTGCTCAGACGTCTCGCTGGGCTTCGGTGCGGAGCTGCTTAGATGCACCACGCTGTGCCCTGCACGAGGCCTGGAGCAGAGCGGAGGGCAGGGCACTGAGCTCCACGTGTTGGTGTCTGAGCAAAGGGGAAAAAAAAGGATTTCATGTTTACGGCAGGCGATAATCTAAGCCGCCGGAGTGACAGACTCACCCAGGTTAACGACGTGCACGTCCTGCAGGGCTCCGATGGCGCTACAACCGCCGCTGACTAAAATCCTGTTGCCTGAAACCGGCACCGCTGCATGAAACCTGGTCACGGACAGAAAACCGAAGAGCTTGTTCTGCCTGCGGGACACTAGGCCGCCATCGTAGGGTTGACCTGGAGTCTGGGCTCACCCTCGAGGCAGCGGTAGCGTGTTTCCACACTTGGCAGCCGAGTACTCCATGAAACCTTCCCAAATAAGGAGAAAAGTGAGGATCAGTACAAGCAGCGCAGCGCTGCCTCCTGCAACCAGATTTATTTTACCCAGATCTAGAACGTGGAGGTCGTTAAGGTAGGTAGCCGTCGTCCGTCCTCCGAATATTATCAACTTATCCGACATCAGTGTGGCCGAGTGCCTGCAGCACAAGAATGGGTGTTTGTCTTTCAAACAAACGACACCGGATCAAGCCTGTGCTGTCGTGGAGGAGACGGACCCGAAGCGAGGCAGAGGTTTGTCCCCCTCCACGATGGGCTGGTACCAGAGCTGAAACTCTGGGTTGTAGATGTACAGAGACCCGCTGCAGGACTTCTCCCCAGGCCTGCTGCTCGGGTTAACGCCACCAAACACAAAAAGCTCTTTATTATAGAAGTTAGCAGAATGATAGGCCAGTTGTGGTATATTTCCTTTTGCCTGGAAAAAAAAAAAACCCAAACAAAACCCACTTTATTTTCTGTGTGGGTGGTTGAAGTTGTATCAGAGACGTGCAGCATACCCACCGTGACAGTCTTCCAGGTCCAGCTCAGAGTGTCGAGGACGTAGAGCTGGCTGTAGCGCTGATCCTCCCTCAGGCCACCATAAACAAAGACGGATCTGGAGTCTGGGTCGAAGGTGGCGGAGTGCCCCCTGGCGCAGGGCGGCCTGGGTCCGGAGGCAGAGGAGGTCATGGGGAACCAGAAGTCGTTGTCTGAGAGCAGGTCGTAAAAGGGAAGCATGGAGTGTTGGTCCTGCGGTTACTGGCTGCTCGTCTGCTTCCAGCAGGCAGACGAGCCTCACAGGTGACCATCGCTCAAGCCCAGGAGCCAGACATTCCAGGACCCCCCACTGACCTAACTCCAGCTTCCACAGGGAGTCTTTGCAGTGGGTTTGAGCCGCCGTCTCCCCTCCGATGAGGACGGCCGTGTCGGGGTCGCTCAGACACATCGTGTGGCTCCAGCGCTTCGAAGGACACGCTGCAACTAAGGGCGTTCCCCATCCCAACCCCTTACTCTGCTGTCCGAGGCCTGAATCAATCTCTTTTTTCACACTAACCTTCTCGGTTGTCACTCCGTATCTGCGCCGTCATTTCTTCTTGGCTGTTCTTCCTGGACAGCCTCCTCTTCTTGCGAGTTGAAGCCTGGTCCAGGTCCTCAGAGAGACCGTCCGGGTCCTCAGAGCTCCATGTCAGGCGTCCCCGACTGATAACAGTCCGCCTGGGTGTCTTTTCCTTTAGATCACAGGGGAAAAACAAGACATTTTAGTGCAAATATTAGCATTGATGAAGTTATTCTTCAACACCAGACTTACTGTTGGCCAAACTGGGGGTTTAGTGGAGAAGGTGGAATCACTGGTGTTGATTCTGTTCACTTGGATCTCACCACAGCAAACACTATCGCCCAGCTGGGAGGAGTCAGCCGGGACCTGCGAGGCGGGGTGGTGAGCACCAAAAAGTCCCTCCAGCCAAAAATGATAAAGCGTAATGACTTAATCCCACCGTTTCATCCATGCTGCTTTGGTTTAGCGTGCAGGATAGATCGGTGGAGTTGTGCAAGTCTGGGAACAAACATTTCTGTTCAACCTGCTGAATGCTGCCGAAGACAGCGTCCGTTTCCTGGGGTGGGTAAAAATGGACAATAATCGGAGCTCAAGGGTGTTGTGCTGCAGACAGATGACCTTGACCCACCTCAGCACACACGGTGAGCACAATCTTGCCATAGACGCCTCTCCTGCCCTTCTCCGCTGCTGCTGTGGCCACATCTCTTCTCCAGTCTCCCTCCCAGATCAGGCACCTGGGTTTGTGAAGCATCCTGAATGTCTCTTTTTTTTTCCTTTTTACAGATCTTCTACATACCTCTCATGTGTTGACAGAGTCCCTATTCTCTGGGCTGGAAGCTCGGCACACACCACTACATCCACTGATATTGTGGCGTCGGCGTGGCCGCTTTTCCATTCGCCCAGACCAAAGATGACCAGGTGTTTGGGAAGCGGAAGGGGAACGTGGACTTGAAAACGCTTCCGGTTGGATTTGCTGTGGATAAAACACGTTTGAACCGACGCGTGGACGTGAAAGACAACTTGACCGAGTACCTGATGAACTGCCGCGGGGCGTCCCGCACAGACCACAGCACGTAGAAGCTCAGCGTCGCCATGTTGTCCCCCAGGAGTCACGAGGGCGGCGCGAGGGCCTCCACCACGGCACCTACTCGCCTCTGATTGGCTAATCGCTCTCGCGCACGTGAGACAGCGACACAATTTGTGAATTAGCGGAAGTAAACGCCTGCTTAGGTGACTGTTTTACACGGCTCAACATCGTATCTTTGGGAAAAAAGAGATCTAGTCAAAAGTCTTAACCTGTTTTAATCTTAGGTTTTACACAACAATGTACTGAATCTATTTTTACCATATATTTCCAATTTCACCCGTAAACGACAGGAGGCGCTACTTCCTTAGCTTTTACTGAGGCGAGAGCGCTAACCTATGTATATCTGCTCAAATCATTGAAGTGATCGAAGTGGTCTTCATTGACTCAGTTTAGGATATTAAGATGAACAATTCATGGAAAAAAGTCTCAGCATTACACTGTTGTGGTATAATGCAGCATCACAGCTACCACACCATCTTCCTCAAGTAATATCTGCCTTCATCATGTGCAACACCCTCCTCAGGGGACATGGTCATGTCAGCACGTAAGACAAATATATAGAATAGCCACGTTTATTTATTTTTATTTGATTTTTTTTAATCATTTCCCAAAGTCTAATATCATATTTGCTTCTTATTTCTTTGTATACCGCTGCTGGGACACTGCAATTTTTCCCATTTTGGAATAAATATACATACTCTATTCATTCTATTCTACTGTTGGTCAAATCTAAGACTGTTATTTTATCAAGAAGTAAAATAGACTCAGATGATGTCTACTGGATGCATGTACAGTATGTTTCTGAAGGAAAACGTCTTTGTTCACGTCTTATTCCTGCTCTTGCAGGAGCGAACCAGTAAACATGACAGCTAACTTGGGAGTGAGTAGCCTCTGGGGGGAGCTGAAAATAAAACCCAGTTTCATCACTGCCTCTGTTTCACAATCATCAATCCTCTTGTGCTGCAATTTAATGGAAGCACGAGGGATCATCTGCGTTCTCGACTCGGGTGAGCAGCAAAAGGAGGTTGCCTCAGCGGGAGCCGACAGATAATAAACACGCAAAATAAACGCTGAGGATTTAGCTGCCTTCTTGTGCTCATTGTGTTCATATGACGACATCATCCTCATCATCATCATCACACTCATCACAACCATAGATTGATCATCTCTTTATTGTTGAATATAAAGATCCAGTCACATAATTTTCTGGAATTTTCTACGTGTCAAATGAGCCACACTAGCTGCGCTTTGGTGCCGTTTACATAAAGCAGAACTGAACATGAATGAAAAGACTGAACAGAGCGAAACAAAGCTACAACACGCCAAGGGCATCGAAAAACAAACACACACACACCAACCTTTACTGTGACAGAGCTGTGCACAACATACATTTAGGCTTTCTTCCTTCAAAACAGCAAATTAAATGAGGTGAATGATGAGGCAAATGCAAATATTGAACCTATATTACATAAAAAGAGCTTTACGAGATAAGGGCGGACTTTTATTTGTGTCATAAAAAGCAGACATTGGAAAAACTCTGCTTCGTACATTCACCCGATGTCTGTCTAAAAACACCGGAGAGTAGACGGGGTCTGGCTCATCATTCACCCAGCGAGTCATTGAAAAAGTCTAAAGTACAAACTTGTAAGAAGGACAAAACCACTGACTTTGGGAAACACACACACACACACAAAAAAAAACCACGCCAAGAAAACTCTGCTGGCTGTGCAAGCGCTCCCTGATTACTGTGGACGTACACAAATGATACAGCTGAAGACACTGTAGGTTTATGATGGGCTTGACCCTACCTCAAACACACTCACTCATACACACACGGGAAGATCGCGCACACGCAAAGACACCGCTGTAAATGCTGGAAAATGTCACACATATGCAAATAAAATGCAGCAACATGCGTAAAAAATAGAAAGCCTGAATTCATCTTTTCATATTATAACTTTTTTTGAAATGGAATCAAAAATAGTTCGTAGTTTTCAAGCGTGTAGCTCAGGCACTGTAATACACTCTGTAGTAGAGTGTTTTGTTTCGCCACAGTGAGTAGGAGTTATCAAACTTGAAGAGGTAAGTGCCTTCACCTGGAAACTCGTGGCTCCCTCCGTTTACGGAAAGGTGGCTGTCCTGGCGATAGACGGCCAAGATCTCAGCCAGGTTGGAGTTGCTCTGCGTTTTGGAGCCCTTCTCGACGTCTCCGTTGGTGACGGGCCCTGCAGCCGGGGAGCAGAAAACCGCAGACGGCCACAGAACGTTAAAGCTAGAGGCTAAAGCTTGAAAACGTAGAAGAAAACCGGAAAAAACGGACCTTCCAGGTCCTCCTCTTCGTCTTCATCATCGCTGGACTCGCTGATGTGCACGGTAATGGAGCGGCTGGTGACAGGACTCCAGTCGAAGTATATGCCGAAGCCGATGTCGTAGCCGTCCGTAGCAAACTCCCAGCACACTTTCTTGGCTTCCGGGACAGTGGGAACATGGACGGTCATGATGTCTCCTCGGTACACCGTCACCACGCTGTCCTCCTCCGCTCGCAGCTTTGCCTTCAGCTCTTTCAGGGCAGCGGACGTCCACGTTGTCGGTGGTTCCAGAGGCGGCCTCTGGGCTACGAACAGGAGCAACAAATGCAAAGCAGGGCGTTTCCACGATTTATCACTGGACTCTGACACATTAGAGGGTTTAAACATAGCTTATTTCATAACTATAATATTTACAATAATCCCACAGCAGAGAGAAGGTGTACGAGCGTAGACCTAAATTAGTTCTGTATTTTCAGCGCTTAATCGCAGCCAAAGGCATCCCAAAGCGCTCAACACAATTCAGGCATCTTTCCTTCTTCATCATTTGCACAGATCTCTCTGGTGTACACAAAAAAATTAAAGAAAGAGCTCGAAAAACCTATTTAATGTATGAAGGATAAAAATGTAGATTTAGGTTAGAACACAAGAGAAGCAGGTCCCTCACCTTTGGTGTCACCATCGACCTGACAGTTGCTGTCTCCTCCCTCCCTGAGGACTGGCTCAGCAGGGGCCTCTTGATTGCCCTCAACACACACACACACACACACACACACACACACACACACACACAGCAAAGGTGTTACAGCTTAGAAAATGAGGACTGTCCTGCTGCCCATGCAAACCCAAACTACCTGGGCATGCTGCTCTGGGTCCTCCATACTGGCCTGTTTTCTCGGCTGTGTGCAGCTCTGTGAGGGGTCGGTGCTCTGGAGCCTGCGAACAGCAGAGATGGCTCACAGCACCGAGGAAACACACACCTTCGTCCCAGCAGCAACCCCGTCCCGACAGGCTACCTGTCCGGCGCTCGACTGTCCAGCTGTTTGGATGTTATTCCCGGAAACGAAGAGATGGAGAGGGATGACAGCCGTGACTGGAGCTCCGATGAGTCTCCTGGTCTCTCCATGAGGGTAAATACGCACCGCGGGCAGGCGAGGCTGTGACCCCGCCTCTCCAACCACGGCCGGGGGGAGGAAACCCACCCGACGCTCAGTCGAACCCCCGGTGACCGAACATCTAATAAAATACTGGACGTCAACGTTTGAAATCACAGAATGCTGCCCGTTCGTAGCCTTAGCAGAGAAATGTGTACGCCGCGGAGTTTGTTACGCTTCCTTTTGGAGTGAAATGAGCTAACGGATAGCTTGCTAAAGCTAACCCACGTCCGCGGCTAACGCGTCTCACCACGAAGCCGCAGCAGCGCCGGCGCTTAAAACTCGATTTCTTTTGATTTAAATCCACATCGGGCGATCTACAACAGCGCCTGCAATCCGCAGCAACCGTGCGACGTCTCTGCCCGCAGGAAAACTCCTGCCTCCCAAAGATTAAAAAAAGTTTTGGACACTTCCGTGTTGACGGGGATGAGGCGGGCCGACGGCGGCTCCAGGGGAGCCAGCCGCGGCGCTCCAGCGCCGACCCCGCTCTTCCTTCTCCTTTTCCCAGCTGCATGAAAACATTCTTTTTTTTAATCCGACGCCACAATAAATACATGTTATTCACGCATTTTTTTTTACTATACTACACCGATTTCCAAAGAACTAATAAAAAAATAATACATTTCAGGTTTTAAAACCTCCAGAAGATGCGAAAGTTCTTTTGAAACAAAAGTAATATGTTATCAAACATGTTTGTGTCCCCCAAGGAAGGAAAACAGGTTTCACTTTGGTTTATCCAACCGTTTATTTTCCCTTTCATGCTTTTCCATACAAATTCTTCAATCAAATGTACATTTTTATACAGGAAAGATAAAACCGTCCAAATTAACAGTAAACTTATGATCCAAAGTCTGGATCATCATCATCATATCACACCAAAAGTCAATGTGCAGGACATTTAGATGTTTTCAAATGGTGACTGGATCTGTAGTGTGAGCATCATACTGATTTAGTGATGAACAAAGGTCCTACATTTAAGAGCACGAAAAAAAAAGAGAGAATAACTGGTTACAGCTAGAAATAAAAATGTAATCTCTTTCCTATTATTCATTTCATAAAGATGATTACAGATGCTGACAATGTATGGATTTGTTCTTGTGTCTTTAAAATGTTACACGTCGGCAATATTTACAGTAAATAACAAAGCATTCCATATAAATTAAGAACGTAATTACAGCTATCACATAACTTGTAAACTGCCTGAGAATAAAATAAATGAGTCTGTTTAACTTTATCCTCCATATACTCTATATTTTCCATAAACTGAACATATGAGTCACTCAACTCACGCGTCTTTGATTCGGTGTGCAGGTCGACCCTCGGAACCATGTCGGCACCAGGAGGGATCTGGAAAGCTGACACAAGCAGACACAATCAGAGGATCTTATCCAAACCCGGGTTTGTCAGCATGGGCTAACCATTGACCCCTGATGGATGCTGGTTCTGTCCGGGCTTTCACGACAAAATAATCAATCACTCTTCGCCCTGTCTCCACTTCTGTGATTCTTCCTGCCGTGCGTCCGGGTGAATCTGGTTCCTCATGCCACCTAGGACATTGGAGGTGGCTTCCGTGGCCATGATGAGGGGCTTGACCACGGCCGGTGGCAGCTGGCGGAGGACTCCGCCCACTGCCCCGGTCATTCCCGCGTTGCTCGTGCTCCCTGGTGGCGGTGTCATAGATGGTCAGGGCTGTATCCGTAATGCCCTGGCAACGGAAAACGCCACCAAGTTCAAACAATCAGTTCTCTATTTCAGAAATGGGTGCGCATCAAAAGCGCCTTACCTCTTTGACTACAGTGTAGGCTTTGGCCACGCCTTCCCTCAGATCGACAGGCTGATGAGCCAGTCCGTAAGGGATGTACCGTTTGACCCTCTTGGTGTCTCTCTCATCGGGGACCGGAGACACCATGTCATAGGCAGTCTCAGCTGCTGCCTGAAGCGTACGCATGCAACCAACATAAGGAGGGAGGCCAGGCTTTACTGGTCAGAGTGGAAAGGTGGGTTTACCTGGATGGTCCGCACCATCCTGTTAGTGAGCTCTAGGGCAGCCATGGCTGTCGACGTTCCGAAAGAGGCAGTGCCCCTCTGGAATCCACGAACTATCCGGCCGTCTTTCCTGTACTGTTCGATGGGGAGCCAGACCAAATCCCTGAATCCCTGAACTGGACACATCCATCATTCATTAATAATGACATACGAGTTCAGGCATGAGTAGGAAATTCACCACACTTGATGTGAATCTGCTAAAGCACGTGTGGCTCTCACCCAGCTGGACCAGCGAGTGGATCGGCCCCACACCCCCCAACAGTCCTGGAAGCTGGTTCTTCTTTATGTCAGTGAGCCATTCGTTGATTGCATAGGAAAAGAGTTTATCCACACCTAATAGTCTGAAGGATTACAAGGATTACCAGGCATCAGTGGGTCAGGAGAAATAATTCTGCTAGCTAAAACTTCTCATATTCCCCCAGAGGTTGAAACAAACCCTTGTCTGTAGCACAAGCGCCTCAATTTCAGCTCTGAACAGTTCAGTTGTGTCAACCCCATAATGATTCCAGCAAAGGTCCCCTGCCACAATCCAAACAAAAGCATATTTATGACACATAAATGGAATGAAATGGAACCTCTACACACATTATCCCTCTCGGACCGTGTACCTGCTCCATTGACACGTGTTTTCCATGATAATCCAGACGAATTGGAACCTCAGAGGTAAATCTAAACTCCCTGTGAGGAGAACAAACTGTTTAGATACAGATAAGCCATTAATTCAACAGGGTTTTAAGAACACCGACCTAAAGAATATGGGCTGGTCTGTGAACGAGGGAGCAGAGGAGTCACTGTCAGGCAGTTCTTCCCTGCTGGAGAAGCCGTTGTGGCTCAAGCCTCTTTGAGAGGGCAGCGAGATGATCGGGGCTGGGTCGTGGCTGCTGTTGGTGTGTTTGGAGAAGCTGCAAGAGATCTCAGGGGTGGCTGCTTTTTTGACTGAAACACAGACGGCTGTGAACCAAAATATAAACGAGTCAGGAATTCAGAAATAATGTTTAACTTTTATGGCACCTGCTGAGGGTGCGTTGTACCTTCTTGTGACGGTGTTGAGAAAAACTCCACTTCGGCAGCAAGACTGGTAAAGAAGTCCTTCAGGAAGAACAGTGCATCCTTCAGAGAGCCAAAAAAGAAAGCAAAAATAAAAAGTGCTGTTATTTGAAAACAGGAAAATGTGTTGCTCAGATCTGATGCGACAGAAAACGCTTTACCTGGTCGATGTTGAGGCGAAGAGGCGTAAGTGACACACGCAAGCAGCACTCTTGTGGAGCATGGCTCGACTCTGGACACATGTGCAGGGCCTTCACTGTCAGCTGAGAAAGAAAACACATCCGGGGTATTACTGCGCGCCAACACTGAGCTGGACCCTGCGAGTGTGTGACGGCTTTCTCACCATGTTAGAATGAGACTTTCTGGGCATTTCCTTGCTAGAATACAAGTAGAGGAATTTGTTCATCTGTGAGGCAGCTAGTCTGTCTCGAATCTCCAAGTCCTGGACAACAAACACCTGTCGAGACACGGGCTGATCTGCTGCCGGCCCAGAAGCCTCCTGAGCCTGGGGGTACACATCGTGCTGAAACCGCACCTTAAACAGGTCAAAAGAGAATGTGATCGGTGGCCACGGCCGCACAGAGGGAATGTAACAGCGATAAATGTACCAAACACCTCCCAAAACATCCCAAACATGTGCACCACGTGAAGAGCTTTACCTTACTAAGCTGTATCTCCATCAACACATCAGTGTTCCTTCCTCTCCCTCCCCCCGTGCGGCTTGAACTCTTGGCTTGTCGGACTGGAGTCTGGGAGGGGGAGCTATGAGGCGTAGATCTGAAATGTAATAATAAGAAATAAAATACCTTCTTTTCTTCAGAGCTTATTTAAGCATGCACATCTGAACAGCTTTGGCTCACCCCCGACTTCTAGAAGGAGAGGCTTTTAAAGCTGCGCTCCTGAAGTCTTTCCCGCCGTAGAGGTGCCAGACAACAGAGATCTCCTTGATGAGGTAGCGCACCTCTGGGACGGGAAAGTTCAGGCCTCCGTGGCTGGAGTCACTCCCACATAGGGGCTGGCTGAAATGATCCGCTTTGATTTCCACGGGATCGGAGGTAAGCTGCTTCACCACCGGTTCCTGATCAAGATCCTGTGGAAGGCAAAGATGACACCGCTGATGACACCGACTCCTTGTTGTGGGTCCAGAAATGTGGCTGTTGGGACCTCTCGTCTGGAGCTGGGCGTCTCCAGGATGCAAAAGTCATCAGCCTCCTGGGCCAGATTGGGAACAGGGGTGATGAGAGGCGAGTGAAGGACGGGATAGGTGGGGCTTGAATCTTGGGTAAGGTTTCCACTCTCATCGGGGAACAGGAAGAGGTCCGAGAGGGGTGGATCGTGGTCTTGATTCCGTTCTTCTCGTGCGCCTGCAGATATCGATAAAATGGTGTAAGCGGAGGCATTTCATTTGATGAGAGGAAACTGTGCGGCGTCTCTACCGTTCTGCTGCAACCCCGATACATGCTGGCCTTCATTCTCCTCCATCGCTTCACTCATCAAATCCTGCAACATCTGCTGCTCAGTATCGGCCAGAAAGGGGGTCTGAGACGTGGGCCGACATGGAAACTCAGCCTGGCAAACACACGTTCAGATAAGCGCATGTCGCATGTGACTTATTGTAACAGGGCTGTGCCGGCGTCACTGCTGACCTTGCTTCTCTGTGAGGTGCTGCTGTGTTGGGGCTCGGCTTCTGCTGGGGGCAGCAGGTCTCCATAGCTGGCCACATACTGGATAAGGTTCATGAGGGCGGCGCAGGAGTCCGAACAGGTTCTGATGTGAATAACGTCGCTGGAGCAGCGCAGTTCAAACCTGGGCTCCTTCTGTCCACACAGAATGTAAAAATATACATGCGTATTTCATATTTTCCAGCTTAATTTTTCTGACTTCATGTTTTGGATGTATCCTTAGGTGACTTTTTTTTCTTTTTTTTTTTACCAGCTTTCCATCCGCTCCAGGTTTGGCAGCAGTGATCCTGAGCTCCAGAGTCCCCATGTCCACCACTTGCACATAGTCTATGACCAAGTCAAAAACATACATGGGTCAAAGTTCTTTTTGTTTCTTTAAAACCGGGTTATTTTAAGTCGCGTACCGCGTGCCAGATTGACAGAGACGGCATTGGCCTTGTCTGACAGGAAGAGCGCGGCTTCATCTAGTATAATTCTGCAAAATATAACAGAGAAAAATTCCCAGGGAGAGTAACTTTTTGGGATTCCACTCATCGAGAAAGTCAAATCAAGAGCTGCGACATACCTGAGTGATGAAGAAGAGTGGTCTAAAGAGACACTGCTGGAGATACTGAAGGTCTCTACAAGCAGCAGTGATCTGAGTGGCAGGTACAGGGGTCTGCAACAGAGAGAACGCCCGCCAACGTTAGAACCCTTGCGGAGTAAAAGTAGCTGTGAAAGAGAGATGTGACGTCTACTTCACCTGTAGTCTAGAGAGCAGCTCCACAGGTGTAGGTGTAGGGTGGAGACCGAGACAGGAGGGGCATATCCCAACACCGGCTCGCTGGTGATGTTTAGGAAGTCAACAATCTGTTGCACAAAGAACTGGCAGTGAGGCAGCAAAGCAACACGTTTTTAATTCCAACAAGGCATGAAAGTTATCGCTGAGGCCTACCTGATCGTACCAACCCGAGCAAGCGGGGGCCATTTTGTGCTGCAGGGTGGCTCCTCTCACTCCGACAGCAATAAGGATTTCCTGTTTATAAAAAATAATAATGAAATAAAATAGAACATGAACTGCAATTATCAGCACACAGCTGCTCTATAACATTCACCATCTTATGAATATATTTACTGTTTTCACACATGAGAAAAATGTAACCACTGTCACACCAGAACACTGTGACAGACAACTAACATCAAAAGCTTGTGGCAGTTGAAATTCATCGGTTCTAGGCTGTTCTAGAAGGTCCTTTAATCAAATAAATGCCACAGAATCTGATAGTAGTCAACATCTAGAGAGAAATTAACTATTGATACTAGAGTGGACAGAATGCGATACGCGTCTCTACCTTTATGTTGTGCTCAGGGTTTGGTGAAGACAGTTTGACAGCCATGGACACCATGCTGCGAGCCTCCAGACCGATGCACTCTGACGGCGTTGAAGATCTCTCAGGGGAAGTCTCTGATTGGTAGATGGTTGGCTCTAACCACTGAGGATGGGTCCTGCACGGCAACTTGACGTCCAAGACGGAAAGGCCTCCATCCACAAGTCCTGATTAACGGATTGAGAGATCAGTTAAAAAAGTAAAAATATAAATAAATGGAAAAAAAAAAGAATGAGGACAAAACCTAAACGTATGACCGATGTTTATTATTTAGATGTGGTATTACTGGGTCTAATTACCTTGGTGATACATGCAAATACTGCTGGTGTGAAAACAGAGGTAATGTTGATCTTTATAGCCCTCATGCTGCATAACGCTGAACAACACAGCATTCTTCACCTCCAACCAGAATTCACCGTGTTTGTTTTTCAATACTGCATTATCCTTCTGAAAAAAAAAGAAGAAAAACAACAACGGAAACTAAATCTCATCCATCCACAAAATCTTTTATAATGGGATGAGCTGGATTAAACAGTGAGGACAGTTAGCATTACCATAGCATTCGTTTGTAGCGCCACCAGGCCGTGATTGACACTGACAATGACAGAAAACAGGCTCTGGGAGGTCTTGCTTTGGGTTTTGGGTTTTTTCTTCTTGCGAGACTGGAGGTGTGGGTCAGAGGCAGGGATGTAGTAATGCCCCGCTTCTTCATCTGACCCGCTGGTCTCATCTGGAAACACGACAGGTCGCACGTCAGTTAGGATTTGACTGCAACTGTCATGTGATGCCCGTCAGCTTACCCTCGAGACCAGACGAGCGAAACTGACTAAAGCTGTCTTTGGAGTACGTGTTGATCAGCTGACTGGCGACGGAGAGCCCGACGCCATAAGGCGTGCTTTCCACCGTCTCCACGGGAGACGGAGCAGTTGGCTCCCATAGCAGCAAATCATTGTTTATTCTAAAATATATAGAATAAAAACATTTTAACAGCTCAAAACTCTTGAAGAAGTAGAAATTAGAAAAACTTTACGTGCGTTTTCACACGTTTCGGTACCTGTTGTGAAGTGTTTCATAAAATGATTTGCTGGGGAAAGATAACTGCACATTGGGGAGACACAATTCAACAACGAATCTCGAGTTGCTCATGGTTTTCTCCTGGAACTCCGTCATCTCCGTGACGTCACCCGGAATGACCATCTGCAATCAGAACCACAGATAGTGAGTTCACCGTCACCGCCGGCTCTGTCAGCAGGGTCCGGTATTCAAAGCTCCACTACCGATTTTGCTAAAAGCCACCTCTGTCCAAATTTCCCTCGCACCTCAATGCAAACATGCACTCAGTAGAGCACGCAGCTTCAGCTCCAACCGCCGACCTACCTCTTCGTTTTCGTACATGACTCTTCGCGATGAAAACGGAGATGGCTCTGGTTTACCAAAGTCACACACGTCCTTCAGCGAGTGTGCAGCGCCCTCCTCCTCTTCCTCTTCGAGCGAATGGTCCTCTCCCCCCTCGTCATCTTCAGCCTGCACCCGCTCAAGTATGGAGTGCACTGCGGTGGGATTCATCTTCAGCACGACCCTGCTCAGACAGGTTGAACGTTGCATAAAGACACATCCTGATCGGACAGGTCCGTTTCGGTCGTTAGCAGATTGATTATACCTCGGCCAATCAAATTTAACACTTTCTGACGTGGTCATGTCCCCGTCCATGGTGTGCGACACTCGGAGGAAGCGGGCGGGCGGGTGGTCGCTCTCCTCCTGAAACCTTCCTGTCCAAAACAAAAAACAAAAGCAGGTTAAGGAGAGTTTCACAGCTGGAAGTGGAAGTTCTCCATTTCATTCAGATGATTTACCATTGAGCTCCCTGAAAGTCAGCTCCATCTTAGTTTGGTCAGGCGAGTTGCCAGCCATGAATTCTGTTTTGACTTCCACATCTTGCAGCTCCAGGTAAAGGACTTCCTTTTGCAGGGACTTCTTAAACCAGGGGCCTCTTTCCTGATCGGAGCGCAGGTCAGGAATGGGGAAGCGGAGAGCGAGGCCCAGCACTGGCGCACTTACACTCACTGATACGTGGCAGTTACTGGGAGTGTGACTGTCATCCAGAAAAACCTCGGTGAAGGCTTTATGCTGGGGAACGAGTTTAAGGAGGTGTTTAGACTATCAAACACATTGGAGAGATGCCTATTTCGACAGACACTTTCTTCCTTTTAAAGAGGAGATTTGCATTCATCCGTCCTTACCAGGCTGACATGTTTATTATAGGACGTGTACAGGTGAGACGCCATCAGCTCGGCGGTGGCCAGCTTCTGGGGTTGGAGCAACGAGTTGAGACGGTCTACGATACTAATGTCCAGTTCACATCGCACAAGGCCCAGCTCCACCTGGATCTCTGCTTTCTTGGGGATGGTGCTGAGTCGAAACTGGCCGCTCTGGAGTCAGAATCAACGCAATGATGAGCAGATGTGTTGTGTGTTTTGTGACGTTTGCAGAAATGGGCGCCATCCGTTTTATATGTAACAGTTTTAGAAATACTTCACCTGAGGGCCTCTCCTCTCTCTCTGTTTGTACAGCAGGTGAAGGCAGGTGTGCAGTGGAGCATCGGGGTTCGCTGCCATGTCAAATGTCAGGAGCTGGAATTTGAAAAGGAGAAACCACACTTATGACGCTATCTCTATCTTCCAGGCTTTTCTCAGTGATGCATGCGGTCTCGGAGCTCGGTCCTGGTCTGAAACTCTAACCTCTGTGTACTGAATGTCCCTTTGGAAGTCACCACTGAAACCCTCGGATGGAAACAGGCACTCTAAAAACTCCATCTGGTGCAGAGACACGTCTGTGTTGAAGGTCCGCAGGCTGGATCCCTTACAGTGCTCATAGCTGATCTTCAGGCCCTGGACCACGAACCTGCAAATGAAAACCCATATCAGACGCACACGTTAGCACACAATGACACTTTGATCTTACTGAAATGCCGAGTAGATTCCGTCAGCACCTCAGATGGTCGTGGGGGCAGGCCTGGTTGAAAATGTTCCGAGACTGAAAGAAAGCCACTTGTGCAAGATTCTGGGGCCCCAGTGTGCTGAAGAAGTGTGCAGCCATGGAGCCGAGGGGACTGTGAGCTGCGTCTGGTGGCGGCAACGGGTCGATGTGAAGGACCGATATGGCCAGGCGGCTCAGCGTCAGATTCAAGAGCAGCTCAGGTCGCGACTCATCACCGTGGGGTTTGGACTGGTGGGCTGGAACACAGATGTAGTTTCACTGCGTTTAAAATAAGCCCTGCATTCCAGATTTTAATTAGAAAGAATTATTACTTATTATTAAGAAAAAAAACAACCCAAAAATCGGTACTTACACGCCTGTCTCAAAATTTTTTGATGAAGCTGAGAATCTTGCGACACACTGGGACTTTCGTTAACCTGCTTTTCTCTCTGTCGCGGAAGATCGATGTAATCATCCCACAGAGCCTAAAGACAGGCATATTTAGCTCCAATTAGACTTGGGAAAAAAATCAATATCCTCTCTCAGATCAGATATTTATCATAAATAAATTAATAAAAACATAAAGACTTACTGTTGCATTTGCAGAGGGAGACTCTCCAGGAGAAGCAGAGTAGTTGCTGTTCAGAGATAAATCCAAGTCGACGGTGGGCGGCTCCCCAAGAGGAGGCAGGGACGACAAGCTGTGGGACATGTCCATGTCGGCCATGGAGAAGAACACGTCGTCTAGATGCAGGAAAGAACGTCGGACACACCCGGTCACGTCTGCTTTCTGTGGCTGGTCACGGGTTAAAGGTCACGTTTGTCACCTCGGCTCGAAGCGGTTCTCGTGGTTTGGCTTTCAAACAATTCAGGGTCGACTCCAGTGACAGTGGTGTCTTTCTTTAGGCAGCGGTTTAGTTCCATATGGAGCCGGTACTCGTCCTCCTGCTGCATGGGTCGGCTCTTTCTGTCCTTGGCCCACTCCTGCGAACCTTGGCCCACAGGATAAACAGAGGTTTACGCACACTCTGAGTCGGGTTCTAAAGCCGTTCAACCGATGAGTTCTCACCTCCACCAGAGAAGGCTCCGAACAAGTCCAGCAGAAGATGAACTTGTCGAGGCGACAGCAGAATCAACAGTGTGTCGATGTGGCCGACAACGTCCAGCTGAAGCAAAAACATGCATTTTACCCAGACGCTCCAGGCAAAACTTAAAATGATGCCCGTCAGGCGTAAGTCTGGAGAGCAGGACCCCTCTGCTCATGTGCAGAGTACAAAACAGAGTTTTATGGTACTACAGGGGCCATTCTGCCGATTACACAGATAATTCAAAGCGTCAGTGGTTCATCACCGACACACCTGACAGAGCTGAGTGCTGCCCTGAGGGGGAACGGCGTACCTTTGCTCCAGGCATAGCCAGGTTGCTCTTCAGGGTGAGCGAGATCTCCATCTTGCCACCGAGGTTCCCGACCTGCACGGGCTCAAACGGCGCTGCGGAGTACAACGGTTCTGTGAACTGGGGATGAGGCTCGCAAATTATCTTCGGATTCCAGCTCGGGGACAGCTTTGGTTCAGTTTCCTGTAAAACAAGAATAGGAGGCGTATTAGGCACCTGTGTTTTTCCTTTGGATGATTGGGAAAAGAGACTTTGTCCGTCTGACCGCTGGAGTGGGTGAAGATTTACAGCCAGCGCGCAACATCTCGGAGAACTCGTCCCAGAACACAGTGATGCCTTCCAGCTGCAGGTTTTTGTGGGCAAATGTGGTCGGCTGATGCACGTTAACGTCTGAACTCTCCTCGTCAGTTTCATCGCAGTAAACAATCCTGGAAACAGAGACACTCGGGAATAAGGCACTTTTATTAGAGAGCAGTTTTCATCACATCTACTGTTAATATACCAAAATTTTCCACCCAAATTTATTTAACAGTCATTTGGAAAATATTGATTTCCTCAGTGACTCTCCAAACGTACTTGTTAATTCGAATCTCCAGTGCAATTCCAGTTTTAGAATTTTCTGGAATGTGTTCAATTCTGAGGACCGTATCCACAAAGGTCACTTTTACTCTTCTCAGGACTGCATGAACAGAGAGAAAAGATATGAAATGGTTACTCCTTTATAACTGGGTTAGGGAACATAATTGATCGCTGCTGTTGTCGCGTACCTGTTTCTATTGTTTCGGCAAACTTCTCTAATCCTTCAAAAGGCTGAAAGCTCTCTCCAAGGTCATCTGTCAGCTTCTGGCTCAGGCATTCTTTGGCCAGCTGCATGCTGCTTGTCATGAAACTGGACCAGTACATGGGCTCATTGCCAGATGCTGAAGAAAAAACCAGGAGGCAACAAACTCACTACCTTTCTGTGACAGTTAGGAACGGGATTGTGTGTTTGGATCTGTAATAAAACATACCCAACTGGTTCTTACCTATTCTTGGTCTCGGTCTGAACACCATCTCTAACCCTCTGACCTCAAGGGCACAGTTTTCCTGCACTAGGGCCGCCCATGGGACAGTTAAAGAAATTGTCTGGATAAACCCGGTAATGACTTCAAATGGGGCATCTGCTGTCTCCAGGAGTTCATTCAGTGACTGAAAAACACATTAAATGTGACAAATTTCTCTGTGAAAATTGGAATGTTTTAAATCGAATGAATTCATTGAGTGTAAGTTCAGAGAGCGACACACATACCCACTTATCCAGTGGCACCTGAGAAAGTGAGCCCAGTGCCTTGATACGAGATCTAGACTGAGCTGATCCAAGCTTAGTTTCTCTTCCAAAAAGTTGCCCAGGTACCTGTGCAGGAGATATCTGCAGGCCCGCTTCTTGATGGACTCAGAGAAAGGCCAAGGCATCTTAACTCACAGGTTGTGAAGGCCGCGCCAACAGAAACAGACCTTTCGGCTTGGAATCGGAATGCTGCAGCTACTTAAAGAGTTATTATTTAGTGTCGCTGTTGTGTCATCCTGTTGACTTCAAGATGTGCAGAAACGGAAAATTCAAACAGCTGTTATATTCCAGCTTTGAGGCCACTTGGGAGGATGTGTAGAAACTCAGAGATATGTGAGGGATGTGGTCCGGCTCCAGTTTGCTGCACCTATTTAATGACAAACATATGTTGCCCTCAATATAATAGCACACAATGGGACCTGGTTTTGTTTTTTTATTTTACGTCACAGCCCAAACAACAACAATCTCCATTGATGCAGGCACCCAACAGTTCGCAAATAGCATACAGCCTTTTGGACAATAAACGAATGTAAATGTCCTTGATAGTGCAAGTGATAGTGGCATAGATCGTACTCGTAATTAAATAGCTAGCCTAGGCTTGGCAGAGGTAAACACAACTGTCAGCCCAGTCTGCGCGTTGACTTCTGACCAGACAAAGGCGCGTCATGTCGCTAGCTAGCCGGCCAGCCAAGACTTAGCTAGCTGTTAGCCGACTAACCAACCACCTCCATCACCAAGGTAGCAACATTAGCATAGCCGGCTGCCGTCAGGCTCCGTTTATAGCAGCGCATGCTTGCTCATTAGCGCACCAGCTAATACAAAACCCACCGTTTTCCAAGTTATTCATTCTTACCTAAAAGGTATACACTGACAAATCGTGACATTTACACACCAGCGTAGCATGCAAACACCAGCGATTAACGGCTAATGAGAACAGTTAACCATATCGATACGGCTTCTAAATTACCTTTTCACTGAGTTGTTTACAAACACTTTCATGACTCCGCACCATCCGTGCCGGGGCGGAATTACCCAGTGACGTCATAACATGGCGACGCGTTATTGTGTCACACCGGACAGTTAATGGGTCAACATCTTGTACAAGAAGTCAATTATTCAAATCGCACCTAAACTAGAGAAAAAGTGGCTATACCGCTAAGTTTCGGCTTAGGTTAACCATCTGGGATCGTTTTTCATCGTTAGTTGACGCTCATTTGTCCGAGCTCTCTCTAAAAGGAGCTTCCGAGTCATCTGGAAGCTTCCACGGGCAGAAAGCAGGTGAGAAAAATAAACGCAGTTCATCTCGAACTAACATTTATAGGGAAAAACACGTCTGAAACCTCTTCATATTTTCCTGGGTACACCTAAGTCATGTTTCTGATGCAAGTCGTTGTTTTAAGTGCGTCTCTGTCGTAGTTTATTTAGTGTTTGAGCTAGCCTTATCCAAAGTGAACAGTAATATTAGCAGCGTTAGCCGTTGTAGTCTTCCACAGCACATCAGTGGACTTAAGACAGTACAAAATAAGATTGTGGCCTTTAAAATGTAACGCAGACATCATACAACACTAAGCACAGGGATAATATGTGGGCTGTAAGCTAATGTTTGGAATCAGAAGGACAGCTGTTTAAAGGTAAACATGTTGATTCCTACAATTTGGAGTTGGCTGTGTTGTCACATAATTGGAATTAGGATCTTAATTTGTTTACTGCAATCAACTGTAAAGGCACTCATGCCAAAGCAGAGTAGGAGGGAACATAGTTGACAGGCAGGATTCCAACATGAAACTGCTCCAAACTTGATTCACAGAGGAGTCGAAGGGATGATGAAGATTCGGCTTTTTTCCGAGGCACACCAATCTCACCACACTGGCTCTCTAACTCCGGATGTCACCGTGTGTGCTGTCTTTGTTACCAGGGGGATGGAGATAGACTGCCAGCCCGAGGAGTCCATCGCCTCTTCATTTGATGAAGACTCTGTGGTCCTTGGTGACGTCAAGGACATGAGACTGGAGGCAGAAGCGGTGGTCAACGATGTGCTCTTTGCTGTCTCCCAAATGCACGTGTCGCAGAGTCTGAACAGCACTTCAGACGTGGCCTACATAAACGTGGAAACCAGAGAGGGAAACCGGTATTGCCTGGAGCTGACAGAGGCCGGCCTTCGGGTAAGAGCTACAGAGGTTTTCTCTGTTATTTCCATGTTTATTTTCTTGATGCTAAAACCAACCGATTCTGTTCAACAGGTGGTTGGCTACGCCTTCAATCAGGTAAATGAGGATTTGAGCACCCAGTATCATGAGACTGTTTATTCGCTCCTGGACAAGCTGAGCCCGGGTTACAGGGAAGCCTTTGGGAACGCCCTGCTTCAGCGTTTGGAGAGCCTGAGCCAGAACGGCCAATGAAAACGGACCAAACTGCTGCAAACGCAGTAGTTAGATTGGAGATTGATTGCAGGGGTGTTTACCAAAAAGAACCAAGCTCAAACATTAAGCTGTTCCTGTGTTGAAACTCCATTTACTCACACAACGACAATAAGGTGTGAAATAAGACCCTATCTTAGCCTTGTTCTAACTTCCATAGCATTCCATGGCCATTTTAGTGGTAGTATTCTGCTCAGGACCGAAAATATGGACTCTGTTGCAACAGTGTTGACTTAACTGTGGAAAGATCATCCAGCTTCCATGTGTTACTGAAGGGTTTGAGGAACATGTACCTTTTCTACCCCGTGTGTGAGAAAGCAGCGAGTAGTGCGAGATTGATCCCACTTCCTTGCTCAAGTGTAGCTGCAGTCAAAGCTACATTCTTCCAGTGACACACTGCCTTAACGACAGGTTTGGGTTGGGCTTTTCTGAGGAATTTGAAGTAAACGCCATTCTGTATTCTGCTGTCGGAGTGTTGGCAGCCAATGTTGCCGGGCGTCCATTCGCTGCTGACAGGGGCCGAGCGATCTGTGGTATCGACTTAGCAACCTAGAGTTGCATGTCAAAATAAGCTGGTTCCATTTTTAGGTGTTTGATTTTAGATGGATTTAGGAAGTCGTCGAGCCCTTTATCCCACTTGACCCTGGTTCACCGCTCATGTGGCTCGTTTTACTTCTCTGTTGCAGTCGACATGTTTATGCTGATCTCTGCTTTGACTAATAAAAATGCCAATTGTGTAACTTTTTTTCCAAGTGCACATGATCAGACGTAAGCAGATTTTAAGGTTGTGTTCAGCGTTAGGATATCACATTTTCAGTTTGGTCTTTAGAAAAAAAAAAAATAGATGCAACTTTTGAAACAATTTAGGCACATAATTAGATTTCTTTATTAGAACTTAAGTCTTCATCAATTTCATGTTTTATTGCAGCTGAAGTAAGAAAAGGAAGTGGTAAAGTTTCAAATCATACATGACTACACAGCAGCCACTAAGACGTTAGCGTTAAAGTGGAATGTTGTTTGACCTCACGAGCCTAAACGTGTTAAACCACAGCTCCAGACTGTTGGACTGCAGCCATCACTTTAGCAGGGCTTCGGATGTGGTGTGAGGTAAAACCTAGTCAACTAGCCAGACACACCTTAAAATCAGTTTCGATTGATGAATAAAATTCAATTTTACATTTGTTGCATTTACTCAGCGTAATCCCTTTAAAAAGACAGAAGCTGTTGCCGTATTTGCTCATTTAGCTGACGATCTGCACTGGAAACTTGATGCAGAACAAGTCCTTTTGGTTGTCGTCCAGCAGTTCCCATTTCACGACTAGCTTAATCTAAAGAAAAAAAAACAAGAGAACAGAGAGAGTAGTGTGAGCTTTGTGTGCTTTACAGATTTAGCACAGAAAAGAGGAAGAGGAAGGAGTACATCTGTTAGCATCCTCAGCTGAGTTTAACATCATCACACATTCAGGCTGACTTTAGAATCCAAGTCCAGTGCTGGAATGTGGGATGGATGACTTCTATTCTTAGCAGCTTGGTTATCGGCAGACAGGAGAAAAGCCAACAATGGTGACATTTCTGAAGTTTAAACTATGTGCAATCTTCCAACTTGCTCCACCCACAGGAGCAGAATTGGAGGAGGTCAACACAGCGGTTTCTAGAGACTGTTGCTTACAGCAGGATACTCCGACTTCACAGGCAGATCGTTGATGTAACTGTAGCTATGCTGAACAAGGATGGGACAATGGATTCCAGACTTGCAGCCATCATCCGAGGGAATGTTGAAGTGTACAGGGATTCCAGCGACGATACCATAAACCACTGCCTTGCTCTTCTGGCTCTCCACCACTACAAAAAGAACAAAACAGTTAGGATTTTAGGAAACCGTTTGAATCCGGGGTGGGATTTTTCCAAAATGTTACACTTACGACTGTTAAAAGTTACGTTGACGCTGTAGGACTGTCCTTTGTGCAGCTGGCATGGCTGAATGGGACACGGAACAATGTCAACCATAGCCACTTTACCAGAAGTAGAACCTGAGGAAGGAAATACGGAGTCAAACACGTTGTTGTTTGACAAGTTGGAAAAACTCAGACCATTCCCACATGATTTCAGTCAGAAACTAGTAAAGCTAGCTAGTTTGGGTCACCCCCTCCTTGGTGAGGAGCGCTGCTGTGACATCTGGATGCGTCCAGCATTTACAAATACAAGTCATGTTGCAGCAAAACACGCTTTAGTGCCGCAAACCTGCCTTGGAATCTGCCTGGCCAGATTCAACAAAGCGTTTGGCTGACTTCTCCATTTTGATTGCCACTTATCTTTATGGGGGCGGTATAAAGAACTGAAAAGAAGTAAACTGAGCACATGCTCAAGGAAACTATGACGATTAGAGCGTTTGTTTTACATGATGTAAATGATCTCTTTTTAGCCTAAATCAAATCAAAAGATTCAATGCCTAACTCTAAACTTTGTAAAAGCAAAGCTAAAGCAAAAGCGTGAAGATATTTTTTTAAAATATGAAGTAAATCTTACCGCAATCTGCGAATATCACTGACTCGGCACAGGTGGATCCTATTAAACACAACAACACCACCAAACCACTCCGGACATCCATTATTTGATATTTTCTGAAGCTGTGACCTGCAACTATGTCACCCATTTTCATTGGATCTAATCTGCCCCAAACTTTGTCTGTCAGGAATAGAGCGAAATAAATTATCCGACTAAAGTAAAAAAATTCAAGTCATGATTATGGTGTAATGATTTATTTTTAAAAATCAAAATGCTATGTGATTATTTGCCTAATCTGACTAGGAACACTGGGAGCGCTGCCCCTGAAAAACAAAGTGTAGGGCAAAAATCCCACATTCTGGATGGACTCTACACCCTGCACAGAAACGCTATTGTCAACCGGGGAAGCTGTTTTATATTAGAACTACTTTGTATTTCCTATGCAACTGATTAATCAAGATGAGTAATTTAAATAATTTAATATTTATACATATTCATGACGCCCAACTGTACAGTGACAGAACTGACAGAACAATACAGGCCCCCAGTAGGGGGCAGTAACACGCAGTGGATTAGCCGGTGTGCTAACAGAAGAAGAAGAACTTCGTGTTGACGAGACGAGCGATGATAACAGCGTCAAAGTCAAAAGTATTGACCCTCGTCAGGTAGGCTATTTTGGTGAATATTCATTTTTTCAAGTATTAAATAAAAACAAACATTGCTGTTAAAGAGAGAATAATACGCGTAGCTGTATTTTGTGAAACGGTTAGCATGCTACGACGTTGTGTAGCTGCGATGTGACGTGAATAACTCCGTTTCGCAGGGCAGCGACTCGCCTGGCCACCTTCGGAGGGACCCACCAGGTGCCCCGGGTTCCTCAGACCCCACGGTCCCCTCAAACAACGGCCCTTCGGCGTTTTAGCAGCACCTCGGCACAGGAGAACCTTGACGTGCCTCCTCCATCCGAAGATAAAATCCATCTGACCGAGTCATGCGTGAAGGCTAGTATAAACACCTGATCGCTCATATTGTTCTAAACTACATATAATATGTTTCTTTGCGTATTTAAGCTATGTGGATGCAATAACGTTTACAGGGTTTGTTAAACCATTCTCACTGTGGCAAAATGTGAGTTTCAGATGATGATTTTTACCGCATTTAACTTGGCCTCCTTTAATACAGAGATTAGAGGAAATCCTGGAAAGGGGAGAGTACCTGAGGATACATGTGGAGGGAGGAGGATGCTCGGGTTTCCAGTACAAGTTTTCTGTGGTTGATGACAAGACCAACGAGGACAGGTAAGCCTTTTTCCCCTTGCCTATCCATGTTACACACTGGAGATGGGCCGATGGCTGCCTCTGCCATGCTCTCTGTTCTGTTGTCAGGGTGTTTGAGAAGAGGGGGGTGAGCGTTATCGTGGATCCGGACAGCCTGGAGTTTGTGAAAGGAGCCACGGTGGACTACACCAACGAGCTGATCCGCTCCTCCTTCCAGGTGCTGAGGAATCCCCAGGCCGATCATGGATGCTCCTGTGGCAGCTCGTTCTCCATCAAGCTATGACCCCGCTCAGCCCATCGGTGCTATTTATTATTCCGATGTAGGCTTTTCGACTATTAGAGACTCTATAAAATACATAAACCATTCTAAGCACGCTGCCACCAACTACATTAAAAAACCATTACTGTGACCCGAGTGAAAATTTAAAAAGTTGTAAATACTCAGAGTGTATAAAGAGCTTGCTTTGTTTTTTTTTTTCCTGTTTGAATTAAACATTTACAAATGCAACAAATATAGTGCTGTTTTATGAGCGATATATGGTCCAGGCCCTGGACCACGAACCTGCAAATGAAAACCCACATCAGACGCACACGTTAGCACACAATGACACTTTGATCTTACTGAAATGCCGAGTAGATTCTGTCTGCACCTCAGATGGTCGTGGGGTTAGGGTTATCCAAAGTGAACAGTAATATTAGCAGCGTTAGCCGTTGTAGTCTTCCACAGCATATCAGTGGATTTAAGACTGTACAAAATAAGATTGTGGCCTTTAAAATGTAACGCAAACATCATACAACACTAAGCACAGGGATAATATGTGGGCTGTAAGCTAATGTTTTTGTGGCAGCCAGGTGAAGTGCTGCGCCAAGGTGATGGGCTGGGTGTGGTCAACAGGGGGCGCCCTATAAAAAGAGGCCAACACCTGTGGACCCTCTCTCTCTGCTCCTTGATGCCCCGGCTTCCGCCCACTTGGTTGTGTCACTTCCTGTTTCGCTTTGCGGCGCGGGTAGGTCAAACGTTCATTCAGGCATCTACTCGTGGGAGCAGCCGCTCAGTAAGTTTGGCACAAATAAATGTTTTTAGATTGGTAGCGCGTCACTGTACAAACGACTAGAAGATCCCCCTCCCTTGTTTGATCGGGTGTGGCCACAAGTAAGATTTCCGTTGCTATGTTTCTTTTAACCGGTGTACTAATGTTTGTGTGTGTGTGTGTCCACCATCGCAGTCGTCCCTCCTTTTGAGTTATTTCTTTTATTACATGGTTTGGAACAACAATATAAAGTTCCTTGTTGTTGAGTATTTTCTCCTTTTGTTGTGTCCGTTCCAATTTTAATTATTGATTTTGGGTTTTTAAATTGGTTTTGATTTCTTTTATTGCTGTCTTCCAGTCCCTGAGACCCAGTGAGGTGGTGTCCCCGGTTCGGGTGGAGGCCTTTCTCCTTTTAGGTTGTGTGTCCCTTCCCGGGTCTGGAGCTCACCATCACCTTCCCTGTGTGCAGTGTCACGTGTGTTTGGGGTGAATAGCTTTTAGCGTGCATGTCCTTAGGTTTTAAAGTTGCTGTGTTGCCCCACCTCACCACGACACCTCCTCCTGGTAAGTTTGGCTTGGATAGAGCCTTCCTGATAGTGATCAGGGTATTGGAAGAGCGTTATTTTAATTTGTGGAAACAATAAACTCAATTTATTTAAATGAAACATGCCTACTGCCCTCTTTGCCACTCCAATCTGCGTGCCTTGTCCCATAAATATTTCCTCGGGTGAAATTCCCGAGGTGGTGTTGTCGAAGTCCAGCCTAGTGGCTCCCCTCCTAGTCCGCCGTGCCACATTTGGAATCAGAAGGACAGCTGTTTAAACGTAAACATCAGACACACCTTAAAATCAGTTTCGACTGATGAATAAAATTCAATTTTACATTTGTTGCATTTACTCAGCGTAATCCCTTTAAAAAGACAGAAGCTGTTGCCGTATTTGCTCATTTAGCTGACGATCTGCACTGGAAACTTGATGCAGAACAAGTCCTTTTGGTTGTCGTCCAGCAGTTCCCATTTCACGACTAGCTTAATCTAAAGAAAAAGAAAAAACAAGAGAACAGAGAGAGTAGTGTGAGCTTTGTGTGCTTTACAGATTTAGCACAGAAAAGAGGAAGAGGAAGGAGTACATCTGTTAGCATCCTCAGCTGAGTTTAACATCATCACACATTCAGGCTGACTTTAGAATCCAAGTCCAGTGCTGGAATGTGGGATGGATGACTTCTATTCTTAGCAGCTTGGTTATCGGCAGACAGGAGAAAAGCCAACAATGGTGACATTTCTGAAGTTTAAACTATGTGCAATCTTCCAACTTGCTCCACCCACAGGAGCAGAATTGGAGGAGGTCAACACAGCGGTTTCTAGAGACTGTTGCTTACAGCAGGATAATCCGACTTCACAGGCAGATCGTTGATGTAACTGTAGCTATGCTGAACAAGGATGGGACAATGGATTCCAGACTTGCAGCCATCATCCGAGGGAATGTTGAACTGTACAGGGATTCCAACGACGATACCATAAACCGCTGCCTTGCTCTTCTGGCTCTCCACCACTACAAAAAGAACAAAACAGTTAGGATTTTAGGAAACCGTTTGAATCCGGGGTGGGATTTTTCCAAAATGTTACACTTACGACTGTTAAAAGTTACGTTGACGCTGTAGGACTGTCCTTTGTGCAGCGTGCATGGCTGAATGGGACACGGAACAATGTCAACCATAGCCACTTTACCAGAAGTAGAACCTGAGGAAGGAAATACAGAGTCAACATGTTGTTGTTTGACAAGTTGGAAAAAGTCAGACCATTCCCACATGATTTCAGTCAGAAACTAGTAAATCTAGCTAGTTTGGGTCACCCCCTCCTTGGTGAGGAGCGCTGCTGTGACATCTGGATGCATCCAGCATTTACAAATACAAGTCATGTTGCATCAATCAAAAGATTCAATGCCGAACTCTAAACTTGTTAAAAGCAAAGCTAAAGCAAAAGCGTGAAGATATTTTTTTAAAATATGAAGTAAATCTTACCGCAATCTGCGAATATCACTGACTCGGCACAGGTGGATCCTATTAAACACAACAACACCACCAAACCACTCCGGACATCCATTATTTGATATTTTCTGAAGCTGTGACCTGCAACTAAAGCAAAATAAACAACAAAACGTAAGACATTGGACAAGTTTAACTTAGAATACTCGGCGATTGCTTGTATGTCTCGCCGGCTGACGAGAACTCAGAAATGACCAGGAGGAAAATAAATCACCATTACGTACCAGATAAAGTGTCCAAAAAGAACCGTTCTACCTAAGTTCTACCGTGGACAGACCACACTCGATGGCAAACTTTCACCGATCAATCCGGCGGATCCTCGCCGCCCTGCGCCTTTATTTCCGCGGATCACGAGATCTCTGTCACCCATTTTCATTGGATCTAATCTGCCCCAAACTTTGTCTGTCAAAATGCTATGTGATTATTTGCCTAATCTGACTAGGAACACTGGGAGCCCTGAAAAACAAAGTGTAGGGCAAAAAATCCCAATTCTTTGTATTTCCTATGCAACTGATTAATCAAGATGAGTAATTTAAATAATTTTATATTTATACATATTCATGACGCCCAACTGTACAGAAAGTGACAGAACTGACGGAACAATACAGGCCCCCAGTAGGGGGCAGTAACACGCAGTGGATTAGCCGGTGTGCTAACAGAAGAAGAAGAACTTCGTGTTGACGAGACGAGGTCAGGTAGGCTATTTTGGTGAATATTCGTTTTCTTTCAAGTATTAAATAAAAACAAACATTGCTGTTAAAGAGAGAATCATACGCGTAGCTGTATTTTGTGAAACGGTTAGCATGCTACGACATTGTGTAGCTGCGATGTGACGTGAATAACTCCGTTTTGGAAATCCTGGAAAGGGGAGAGTACCTGAGGATACATGTGGAGGGAGGAGGATGCTCGGGTTTCCAGTACAAGTTTTCTGTGGTTGATGACAAGACCAACGAGGACAGGTAAGCCTTTTCCCCCTTGCCTATCCATGTTACACACTGGAGATGGGCCGATGGCTGCCTCTGCCATGCTCTCTGTTCTGTTGTCAGGGTGTTTGAGAAGAGGGGGGTGAGCGTTATCGTGGATCCGGACAGCCTGGAGTTTGTGAAAGGAGCCACGGTGGACTACACCAACGAGCTGATCCGCTCCTCCTTCCAGGTGCTGAGGAATCCCCAGGCCGATCATGGATGCTCCTGTGGCAGCTCGTTCTCCATCAAGCTATGACCCCGCTCAGCCCATCGGTGCTATTTATTATTCCGATGTAGGCTTTTCGACTATTAGAGACTCTATAAAATACATAAACCATTCTAAGCACGCTGCCACCAACTACATTAAAAAAACCATTACTGTGACCCGAGTGAAAATTTAAAAAGTTGTAAATACTCAGAGTGTATAAAGAGCTTGCTTTGTTTTTTTTTTTTTCCTGTTTGAATTAAACATTTACAAATGCAAAAAATATAGTGCTGTTTTAGGAGCGATATATGGTGTTTGATAAGTGAATTATACTACCACTACCACTCAGCCCACTAAATACACAACTCGGACTGTAAAATTGGAGATTGTGGTTGCTTTTTTTTATTAAAGCATAATATAAGAAACATCTCACAAAATATACAAAAAAAAAATATGTACAAATGATATTTACAGTGGTAAAATGTAACTCTAAGTATGCAGCAACATTGTTTATATAGTTAGTATGGAAATGTTTTGCACTTTTAATATTTTCTCTTGGATAAAACATTCCATTTAGGTATATCTGAATACACAAAACTTTACCTGTTGAAAAAGTCACACTGACACATCATAGCAGCACATTGAGAGGTGACAGAACCGCAACGGTGCACTGAATCGTCATTTCCGACTGTTCTTTTGTTTTCTGAGGAATTTGGTTGGTATAGATTGTCTTCCAGTAAGCCATGCACGCCTAGTAACCACGCACAGAGGGGGGGCACTGCCACGGGTGGGGTGGGGGGGGGGTCCAACCAGCCAACAACACAACAACAGACTGCAAATGAAGCAGCAGGGTGACACAGTGACCAGGTCAGGTGAACAGTGCATAGTATGCTTTGGCATGCTGACATCCAGAACATAACGGTGGATGTTACATTCAGGAGAAAGGCCACAGGATTTGGAATTACCAGTAAAAAAACAACAAATGGAACACATGACTACAAAACAAAAAGCGAAACAATACAAAAAGAGTCCGAACCCTCATGTTAAACACTCTTAAGGCGACTTCAGTTTGCTACATGGTTATTAAAAAAATGGCATTGTCACGAATACATACTCCTGCCACATTTACACACGTAGGCTGTTTCTTGGTTAAACCTCACTGAGATGATGTGCACGTGTGTGATGAGGTGGGTTTTTTCCTTAAGGTGATGTTCTGGGAACACCATCACTGCCCGTGTTCACACTCACAGCTGATACTGATATTGACCGTGATGAAAATGATTCTTGTACAAATGCATGCACCTAGTTTAGAGGCAGTAAATCCCATAACCCTTTTCAGTCCTTCCTCTTCTTCTTCTTCTTCTTCTTCTCCATTTGTTCGCGCAACCCTTTTTTTCCCCCCCAGCTGTGATCCTCAGTGTGGAGCATGGACGCACCTCCACACGAAGAGGCTGCAGAGGGACAGGGGACAGGAGATCAGCATCGTTCATCGGTCTTTCGTGGCAGCCTCGGCGGCGAACAGGCCCGCTCTCACCTTCTGTCATCCCCCCCAGCGCTGACGATGAAGCGGTCTCCATTGGTGAAGCGTATGTTGGTCAGGTGAGCGGAATGGCCCAGAAAGCGTTTGTGTTTGGCCTGAAACGGACGTTTGTCCCAGTCAACAAATAGATCTACAAACACACCAACGCTCTTTCACAGGCATCGATCGCTACGTTGTGCCTGGAGAATAACTGGATTCAAACCAATTACAGCTCGGGTACTTACAAATTTCTCTGGACACGGGAAATCGAACAGCTTCACCATTCCAAAGTCATCGCCTGTGACGATGTTAAGGCCCGAGTGGGACACGCAGGCACAGGTGACGTCGGCTTTGTCTGTGTTGCGGGACCAGATTCCTACGACCTCGTCCCCAAGGACACTTAACAGGCAGAGAGGAGTTGGATGTGCAGCTCAGACACTTGGAGGTCTCAGACATGCGGCTGTCAGCGAGCCTCACCTTGTCCAGGTGGTCCAGGTGATCCTGTCCACGTGGGTCTGCTCCGTGACCTGCTTCCCGGACGGCACCTCGTACACCAGTCGTTTATAAGCACCTGTTGATATCTGCAAAAGGAGAATAAGGAGGATAGCAGCGGCGCAGCGGCTTGAACGCCGCCGCCGCGCTGCAAAGCTGCAGCGGTCTGCCGCACCTGGACGTAGGCGCTGTCGGCAGAGAAGTCCATCTGCATCACAAAGCTGGGAATGTCCCTGCAGCAGTTGATCCGGTTCAGCTGTGGGCCGAGGGTCAGGTCGTAGAAGTCCACCGCGTTCTCGGCGGAACCTACGGCCAGGTAGCGGGAGTTTGGACTGAACCTAGAAGAGCAAGACAGGGATTGGTTCCTCTACCTGTCCCACGTACCGGCGCCTCATCCAGCTGCTTACCTGATGTCCTGGATAGGGGAGCGCCGGTCCCTCTTTTTCCCCCAGATTTTAAGTGAGGCCACCAGCAGGATGATGAACTCTCCGTTCTTCATGCCGATGGCCACCATGTCCCCTTCGGGGCTGTAGCTGATGGTGTGCGCCGGGTGACCCATGTTCACCTTATTCAGCATCTTCTGTTTTTCCGCACAAAATTGGGAGGTGTTAGTAACGCAAAGAGGTTTCTGTCAGCTTAGCTGAGAAAGGCAACACGGAAGATCCCTAAAACAGGTTGCTCGCTCAGGGGCCGACCTTCTCTGGGATGTCCCACAGGCGGATGGTTCCGTCCTCCGCTGCGGACAGAAAGACGTCCCTGGAGGGATGGGTGGCCAGGCCCCAGATGGCTCCATCCATGTGTCCGTTTACCAGGATGTTGCACGCTGCGTTCTTCTCGCCCACTTCGATGATCTCCGCGTTCCTGGTTCCCACCAGGATTTTCCCCTGAGGCAAGCGCAGGTCAACATGAGTCCGTGGGTCGCCGTCGCTCTTGCTCTTTTCATCTAGGCTCGTGTCCTCTCTTTCCTACCTTTCCTCTGCACACGGATCGAACACAGTCAACTACCTGGCCGGTTTCTAATCGAAACGCTCGACAACGTTTCAGCTCCTGGTCCCAGAGCTTCAGGGCGCCCCCCTCCTTTGACCTGGGAGGAAAACGGCGGATCAACGCTTTTCCCAGAAACAGACAGAGCGTGAAGCCACAGGCGCCGACACTTACGGCCTCTCTTTGCCCCCCGTGACGATGAGGCCGTCCCTCAGTGTGGTGTACATGGTGAACACAGGGCCCGTGTGAGCTTTGGCCACAACTCTTACTAGAATGTGTTCCTTCCACACACACACATCCCCACTAATGGTACCTGTAAATGTCAAGTTATTCTGAAAAGAAAACAAATCTGCACTAATCTAGTGGCCTAAGAGAGCAGAGCAAGCAATGCAAGGACAGTTCGCAGCGCGTCGAAGCAGGTTTGGACCGGTTTGCCATCCCAAGGGAGGCGCGGAGGTGTGAGGCCACTTACAGCTCCGAAGGCTGCCGACAGCATCGTCTGCATCCTGGCGTCCTCCATGGAGCTCAGCACTCCTTTCTTGCTGAGCAAAGCTCGCCCGGCCAACGTCCAGAAACGTACGTGTTTGATCCCCACGGACACAAAGTGAGTGTCCGAGTCCGGGCGGAACTCGGCCACGAAGATCCTTTGGGTGTGGCCCACCCGGCTGGCCACTTTGGCGCCTGAAAAAAAGCGAGCAGAGCGGTGAAATCCCCACCGGTCCGCTGAGGGGAGTGTGGAGGTAGAAGACTCGTGCCTTACCTTCCTGCCACTTCCAGATGGTGACGGTGTGTTCATGATCCAGGCCCACTGATAGCAGGAGCTTCCCTGTGGCGCTGAAGCTGACAGAGCAAACCCCACCCGAGTGGGAGCAGCGCAGCACCGACAGCGTCTGCTTGGTCATGGCGTCCCACACATGGATGGATGGGGACGTTGCTGTCAGGCAAAGACAGTGAAATAACATTACTAGCCTGCCTCGTGGGTTTTTAAAAAATGGAACTGAAATAGAAATGTCATTTAGAGTGAAAGAAAAATCAAGTTTTTAGGGAGTGCGCCCTCAAACGGCCACTAGATGGCAGTAATAGACAATAAATAACGAGCTTTCAGCAATACAAAAGTATTTAAAAATAAATGGTTTCTTATGAATTAATAATGGAAAAATGTCTTACCTGACATGTCGCCGGTGTCACCTGAAAAACGGGGAAAAATCCGATTCATTAACAGCACCAATAGATGATTTATCAAGGCTAGAGAAATAGAGTTTGTATCCAACATGGCCGAGAACAGAACTTTCCCAGCTGTCGTCTGTGTGCACAGCAGCAGCAGCAGCAGCAGCAGCAGCAGCCGCCGAGAGAAATGACGAGGCGTTTGACGCAGGAGGTCCACTTCCCACAAACATACCTACTTGGCCAGTTGCCACCACGTTGGGGAATTTGGGATGTTGGTTGATTGTCAGGCACAGAATGTCGTCGCTGTGTTCTGCATAGAAACTTTGGCAGGCTGTGAAGAGACGCGTGGACCCACGGGCGTGAGAACATGTGCTGCCACGGGGGCTGCGGTTGAGGCTGCGTTCTGTCCACTCACAGGTCGTCAGGTTGAGCACGATGCCGACCGACGCGGTGTGGTAGATGATGTCCGCCCCCTCGTTCAGGTAGTGCACGTTATTGCGGCAGTCGGTGCCGCGATAGCCGAACACCAGCTCCAGCACCAGATCTTACGGCAGAGCCGGGAGAACAAAATGGGGCCGGAAAGTCAGAAAGGTCATCGCCGTGGCAACTGAAAATGCTGCCAGCCAGCTGGTGGCTGATGTAGCACTTTGAGATTCAATTAGAGCATCATCAGAGTCTTCAGAGAGGCCGTCTGAACAGAATAAGAGCTCATCATGTGTGACAAGAGGGCAGACTAGCGTCTCCAGAGCTCAACGTGGACTGGATGCTCATGTTGGAGCAGGATGCGGGATGATAAAGATGTGACACTCTCCTCACCTCAATGGGTCTCTTCTTTTTGCCAACATTGTTGGTCTGGAGCTTCTCGGGCTGAGGCAGAGCTCTGCTGACCGGAGGTCTGAAACAGACAGCTGGGTTAGCGCCGCTGTCATGGAGGTCCTTGGAGGTCCTCATCTCCAAACGTATATATCTGCTCTACAGAGCAAAGCAAACGGTGGTTAAAGGACCTACCTGGACCCTCTTCAAGGCAGCGGTAACAAAGGAAACAGAGAATTAGACAAATGTTCTCACTGCCGCCTGGAGGACACAAACAAGTCAGCATGAAGGACGGGAATGGAGGCCGACGTTTGGAGCTTCACACGGCAGCGAGGAAAACACGAAACATCGACCTCGGCTCACTTTGGGAGGTAAATACAGAGGCGATGCCTTCAACCGTCTAAAAGCCCAAATAATGCTGCTAAAAACAGGTGCTCTTGGTAAGGTTAAATAAAAACAGACCAAATGAAACTGGACCCAGCTGGATTTGTCTGAAACAGTTTGGTAAATGTGGGTTGCCTCTTACCTGACCACACCTTGCCTTCAGGTGGACGTAACGAACGACGGACAGCCGTGAAAGGAAGGAAGCGAAACATGAGCGGTTGAGTTTTTTCAAAAGCGGAAGGATAACTTTGAAGAGGAGCTGGTGTTTGACGTGTGGCGCTGAGCACCTTTCATCCACAGACGGCTCCTTCAGCTGCAGGTGAGGCTTCACCCCCGTCATGGGTCTCATGCTGGTGGATAAGGCCTTGATGGTATAGTTGATCTCGTTCTCTCTCGTCACGTCACTGTCGTAGCCTAGCGGGACGCCGACGCGACAAAGATTTTTAGCAACCAAAAAATAAAGCAATAAACAAAAAGCTGCTGACAGTAAAACTCCAGAGGAGGGCCGTCCCTCACCGCCGTCGTCCTCGCTCTCCAAGTCCGACTCCTCGCTGTCACCCTGCTTGAACTCCCGGTGGCCCTCGGGCTCGTGTGCCCAGATCATCAGACACGTGTCGCCCCCGCCGACGGTCACCAGGAGGCTGTCGTCGTGGCTCCAGCGCACGTTGGTGACGTGCGTGCTGTGGGCCACATAGCGTTTGAACTTGGCATACTTGCCCTGGAGGACGGGAGAGGAGAGCGTCAGGCCCAGACCCTGGGGCTCAGAGGGCCCGCCAGCGCCGCCGCTCACCCTGACGGGGTATCGGAAGAGCTTCACGTAGCCCAAGTCGTCTCCTGTTGCTAGCACCTTCTTGTCGTTGCTAAGGCAGGCTGCGGTCACCTCGGTGACCTCGCTGATCAAAGGCCAGATGCCCTCGACAGACGTTCCCAGGACGCAGGTCCACATGCTCCAGTCGATCTTCTCCACCTGAGCCAATCGAGTGAACCACACATCAAACAGCCCACGTCCCCGCTACGGCCAAGCTGCTGCCACAGTAGCGTTTCAATTCGGCGCTGCTCTTCTGGAAACATTTCATCCCTGACCGTTGCAAGGAAAGAGAAATAAACAGGCCCCGGACCAAAGACATCCATCACACCGAAACCAGCTGGCAGCAGACTCAGCCTCCCCATTAACGACGCCGTGATCAATAGCAGCAGATAAAGGTGAAATGAATGGGGACTGTCACATATCAGCAAGAGGGAGGGAGAGGAGGAGGAGGAGGAGGAGGTAGGCGAGGACATTAGAGGCTAGAAAGGAGACATTTATCATCCCTGACTCTTATTGTCCTGGCGTTCCCCGTTGGAAGGCGTGTGAATGTCATGACTTCTTAAAGAGACCCCAAACACCATCCGCAGCCCGAACGAGCGTGATGCTGGCGAGAACCTCACCTCTGTGGCAGGGATGGTCTGCCTCTTGCCCCGCGGAGCTTCGAAGAAGAACTGCTCTTTGGCACTTGTGTTGACTTGAAGGAGTTTACCTGTCAATGAAAAGAGAATCCAAAAGCCCAGTGGATCCCGGTGCTCGGCCGGGCCCGATGAAGCCGTAGGTAGCGTTCAGACATTCAGGCGTTCACCTCTCTTGTCCCAGTCCAGATGGGTGATGTAATTTAGGCATCCTTTGCACACTCCCACACGTTTGCTGCTCATCACGTTGTAAATATCCACAAACGTGTCTGCCGATCCTACTGCAAGGTATTTCCCAACACCTGAGGAAGCGAAAAGAAATCATCTCTCTCTCTCTTTCACTGGCGTTTTGCCCCTGGCGTGACCTTTACACCTCTGTGTGGGCTCGTGTGTGCTGGGCTGGGACATGAGATCCACCACACTGAGGATCAAGGTCGAGTGTGCAGACAGAAGAGACTTTAGTTGCTTGTATTCTCTCCGTCCGCTCCCACTGTTTTCCATTACGCTCTGGCTGTTTCTCTGTCTGACCCTGATGCAGAAAGCCATTAATTTGGGTCAGGCCTGCAGCAGAGTCTGCCTGCACGTGGGAAGGAATTAGGTGTACCTGCTGATTTCCTGCTTCTACCCTTCATCCGTACTTCAAGGGCACATGGTGACCCATATATGTATATATGGTACAGACCTGGATTTAAATTGGGTGGGGGGGTTTATCCACGAACCTGGCGAGAATCTAATATCGGAGATGATGTCCTTGCGGTGGTGGAAGGACACCAGGTCCTCCAGGGTGTCTGCGTTCACAATGAGGAAGCTGCCGTCGTTCAGGCCCACTGCCAAGGCTTTGCCGTCAGGGGAGAAGCAGCAGCAGCGGCCGCCTGAGGAGCGGAGCGCATTCGTTGGAAGCCCGGGAGCGACGCGTTGGCTCTCTCTGAAAGAGGCCTCTCACCTTTTCTGAGTTTGCGTACGGCCAGCATGCAGTGGCTGGGCGAGAGGTCCCAGATGCGCAGGGTTCTGTCATCGCTGACGGTAGCGCAGAGCGGGAGGTGGGGATGGGTGGCCAAACCCCACACCTCTCCCTCCATATGGCCCTGGTGAAATATACAACAGAGCGGTTGCCAAAACCTAAAAAGACCTAGGAAAGACTAAGACGAAAAAGGAATTTTTATATATGTATATGCTGCTTTTGTCGACTGTTTAAATCAGGCAACAACCATCACGCTCCTATTTTTACGGGTCTATTTCAGTTTGCCCACAGCTCTGAGCCATCCGAATCTGCTCGTGTGTATTTAAAGTAGAAGCAGATCAATAGTTGCATTTTATCAGCCTCCAAGCAGAAAAGCCTGCAGGACCACTTAACTAAATTAACTCCTGTTCATTAACATCCACTCAGCACCAAATACAAACAGTAGTTCTGCTCCTTTGAGCTGAACTGTAAGGTAGGCTAAGATCCCTCTAAGGGGACATCTATGGAGCTTGCAGACCTCACCTGGACTAAAAGCGTGATGGGGCCGCTCTTGTCCACTTCCAAGATCTCCCCGTTCTTGGTCCCCACCAGAATGTGGCCGTGGCCCAGGGATATGGCACGAATGGAGGGGTTGTCCTCCAACAGCAGCCCTGCGGAGAGCGCCGTTGTCAGCACAAAGTCAGAAAAAACGGGAAAAACAGCCCGAGACTGGACGTTTCGGCTACGAGGGCTGAACGATAGCGATGAACTTGCACAGCGACAGCTCGACGGCAGCCCAAGGAGATGAGCTGTCCCCACCTTTGGAGCCTGGAGCCAGGACCGATCTTTTGATGGCGTAGGTCTTGAGGCAGCGCTCAAAGCTGTCGTCCCACAGAGCAACTATACCATCCTTTCCTCCGGTCACAAATCCCTGTCGTGAGGAAGATCAGCACATGAGAGGCTGCAGCGACTTCCCCTCTGGCCGAACGTGTCAGCACGTTTTATACGACATAACAACCCTTCTTTTTACCAAAAACACCGGCACAGCCAGAGGGGAAACGTGGCAGCTATCCATTCTTGAAAAGGATCCTGTCATTGTGCAGTACCTTCTCCAGAGCGTGCACGCTGAAAACTGGCCCATCGTGGGCCTTGACGGTCTTCATGAGGAACATGTCTCTCCAGATGCAGATGTCCCCAGAGCACGCGCCTGAAAACACCATCTCCTCCGACCAGCCGTACACGGCGCACATCATGGTCTCCGTCTTCCCCATGTTCCCCTTCCGCCCGATGAGGCCACCACCTGAGGAGAGCAGACAGTCGGTAAAACTCGCAGCTGAGAGAAAGAGAGAAAGAGAGAGAGAGAGAGAGAGAGAGAGAAAAGATCTTACCGGCTTTGTGCCAAAACTTCATATGTTTGACACCAGCCGTGATGAGCTTGTCAGGAAGGTAGGGGTTGATTTTGACCACAAATATCTTGTCCTTACTTCCGCTGAAAGAGAATTAAAGCGTATTTAGGACAAGAAACATCATGTAATGCGTGTAAACAGTAACAGTAACGCTGCGTGTAGGTCTGCTTGTTTTTGCTCTGAGCTGGCTGTTTCTGACCCCGGCCTAACTCTGCGCTAACTCCCATCTTTAATCTCACTTTAAGTCCATCTCTCCCACCCGCTTCCACTTTTCCTAGCTGAAGCTTAGGCGGTGGCGTTGGAGCTGTGGGTCTAGAGTCGTTTCCCTCTCTCTGCCTCGTCGTTTTTACCACCAGGGCCTGCAAATGAGATTAAAGCAGCTCCAAGCTGTCTCCCAGCTACAGCGCCAGCTTAGCGCAGCACGCAGGAGAGAAACTACAAGTGTGTTGTTTCAAAATAGCCAGAGGGATTTTCAGTCGACTGGATGCTAAATTTGAATACAGAGTTGAGAAAGGAACAAGCCAAGCAAAGATATTTCGGGAAAATGGAGTTTTTCCAGTTTTTGTTCGGCTGTTTCCAGGTCGTGTATTTTTATCTGACCTTCTGCAGGACATTCACATCTTATGTGCAGAGTGATTACTGTCTCCACAGTTCTAAGCAAGGAGTCACTTTTCTAAGGCGTCAACCTTTTTTAAATGAGTTTACAATTTGTTAAAGGCCATACCCATTTCTTGTTTTTATCTCTACTTCTTGCCCTTTACAGCTGAGCTAGGTGAAGCTCAGAATCCAGCATATCATCAATAATATCTGACGCTTTTTACCAGTGAGGTCCTGTCAGATATTTCATGTCAGCTGCTATTCACACACCACAGCAACCAAGCAGTAACAATCAGCAACCTTTCACACTCTCACGCAATTAAGATCACCTTACACCAGCAAAAATGGTAAAATGCAACATTGGATTGTGCAAAATCAATTAGCATACTTGCCTATGCACCAAAGAAAATAAAAATAAATAAATAAAAAAAAAACTGGCAACATGAGGTTGAAATGCTGTATTAGAAACAGAAAAATACATTTAATTTTTTTTTTGAGTGATCCCTTATCTGTCTTGCCACAGGGGCAATAGAACATATATTGCGCTTCAAGAAGTTTGAGATAAATTATTTAAAGTGTAAGTTTCTTCCCCTAGAACACAGTATTTGGACAAGAACAGAGTCAGAGTGAAACGCACCGATGCTCAGCAGTGACGTGAGCACTCGAAGCAGCGTGTACGTACCGCATGGCTGACAGCTTCTCCCCTTTCTTCCAGTCCCACAGCACAATGGTGTGATTTTCATCCAAGCCGACTGAGGCCAGACGTTTGCCATCCGCTGCGGAAGAAAAATCAGATCCATTCAGTGCGGCACAGATGCGGGCGCAGGAGGAAGTGCTCTTGTTACTGATGAAACCAGCAGCCCGGTGGGCTCCATCTAGAGCAGCGCATTCTGACATGTGAGGCGGAGGCCCAGCCTCAGGCCAATTAAGGGAAGCAAGGCGCCTCCGAGCAGCCAAACTGCTGTTTGAACGGCACATTTCTCTATTTGGATTCTGTTTTGTCTTTATCTGTATGTGTGTAGAGACAAATTTGCACATCTTAACAGTACAAATCATACAATCCAGTATAAATAAGAGGATTAGAGAGAGAAAACGTAGGACCGTTACCAGAGAAATCCAGTGTACACACTCCAAGCTGGTGGAAACCCTTCAACACAGACATGGGCTTCAATGTTTCTATGTCCCAAATGTGGATGGAAGAATCCCTGCCCACCTGGGAAAATAAAAGCACTCATTTGTGCGTGCTGTGTATTTAATTCACCTCAACACAAGCAAACCCAGGCAACCGTCTCTGAGCCGCTATGAATAAAATATGACCTGAATAGTTTTGAGCTACCTGGCCCGTCGCTACAAAGTCTTTTAAGGGATGGATCGCCAGACAGAGGATGTCATCGTCATGGCCCATGTAGAAGCGTTGGGTGTTCTGCTGTCGGTTGTATACGACCCCTATGGCAGCCACGTGGTACACGATCTCCCCGGTCTGGGTGTAGAACAGGTTGCTCCTGCAATCATAACCCCTGTAGCTGCGAAGAGAAAAGCCGCAAATGCAAACAGGCTTGGAACGGCCGCTCGAGGGACATTCAGGTTCACAATCCTGGGCTCTTTTTCAGCCTACCCGTGAATGAAGTGCAGCTTCACTCCGCTGCCTGGCGCTCGCTCCCTCTTCTTCATGGCTGTCGCTCGATGCTTCTCTTTGCACTGCTCTTTGAGCTGAGGTAGGTCTTCTTTATAGACCTGGGTACAGTTCATTACATATTTCTTTATTTTTATGCACACAGGAGACCCAGCGAGAGGGGACATTCCACTGAGGTACCGTACGTTGTTTCATATCAAGCATGTTATTGCAAAAACACAATAAGCTCTGTGACTGTGTGTGACGCTAATAAAAGTGTTCCTCACTCACTTGTCGTCTATACGTGAGCTGCGTCTCCTGCTCGATTTCCGAGTCCATCTCGGGGACATCCGACTGATCCGAGTCTGATTCCTCACTGTTGGAGTCTGCCAAAATCTCTGTGGAAAGGCACAAAAATGCATCACAGCTCTGCAATGAAGCCCACCAAATCTCCACAACCACCAATGTCAGCATCACACTGGGAAAGGGGAAAGAGCTGAAGCGCCGTTTAGGAGCCCAATTACATTGTAACCTCTTTAATTTTGCGGTTGCAACTTTAGACAAATGCAGGAATTTGCTGACGCAGCGCAGGAAAGCCGCGCTGGGACGCGGCGGTTGAGCAGCGTAGGATGGCCACGCGCAAGAGCCATTAGGTGAATTAAAAGGAGCGGCAGTTAGCGTGCGCTCTAATTTGAGGGAGCGCAGCTGCGTCTCCATCTCTGGGAGAAATATGACTTGGGAATGGCCCTGCAATTATACTTTCCCAGCTTCATTCACTTTTCTTAGCTTTGCCTTAATTAACGTGAGAGCTGTTCCAGTGCAGGGCTTTAAACAAATGGGGGCTCTCGAAAGAAAGTGAAACGGTTTGGTGCACTGCTCTCTGTTAGCGTACATAAAAAAGATCATTCATCCCCACACAGGGATCCCAACAAATACCACCCTGCTTCCACACACATTCTAATTCTGTAGCAGTAAAATGATGGTTAATTACACTTGTGGGATAGAGTTTTCATTTTCTTACCTTGTGGTGCAATATGTAGAGCTTCTTTAGGTTTCCTCTCAGGAACAAATTTCCACTGGAACACCGAATGGTCGGCCCCACCAATGGTGATCACCCACTGGTAGTCATGTGACCATCTGGCATTAGTAATGTGCGCCGAGTGACCTAAGTATTTCTTGAATTTTGCACCTTAAATCAAGACAAATCCAACAAGTGACACAGCAGTGATATGATGTCATCTGGATGTTGTTGTTTTTTTAAAGAGGGCTCCTCTTTACCTTTCTTGATGCAGGGATATCTCAGGAGTTTGACCAGTCCGTAGTCGTCAGCTGTTACTAAGACTTGGTTGTTAAAATTAGCGTCCACGGAGTTGATGTCGTTGATATCAGAGTACTTGGGCCATATTCCGTTAACCTCAGGGCCCAGCACGCATGTCCACGTGGCCCACTGCACCAGCTTCAGTTCCTCCCTGTTGGTCACCTCTTTCCCACCTCAACACACAGAAGACGTTTCAGCTCACAATGAGGCCCAGCGGCCAGGCTTCCTCCGCGGTCCAGATGTTTGACAGCTGCACAGAGGCGGCACACAGATCCCAGCTGATCTGGTATCGCTGACTTACTCGGCATCCTGTAGAAGAGCCTCCTGCCGCTGCCGTCATTGGTCTGCAGGACCTTGCTGTCCGTGGACCAGTCCATGTGCGTGATGAAGCTGCTGAAGCCGATGCACTCGCCCACCTTCTTGTACCTCTGCACCACGCTATAAACGTCCACTGAATTATCGTTAGAACCCACGGCCAAGTGGGCCCCATCGGGGGAATACTTCAACTCGTGGATCGCCTCCTTCCGGTCTTTGATGTGGACCACCTCCGTCATGTCTCTGAAGGACAGAGAAGCTAAAATGAGGCACTAAAAGAGCAACAATAACAAGCATTCCTCTTTTACAGTCCGTTCACCGTTCTCCGCTGTTCCCAGTCGATTGTGAACCCACCTGACTCTGAGGACGGTGAAGGAGCCATCCTTCATTCCCAGGGCCAGGTGAATGCCATCTGTGCTTACAGCCGCACAGCGGATGGGCTCCTCCATATTGCAGCGCGCTATCAAGGCGTGATCTATAAGGCTCCATATCCTTCAGGGGCGGAGGAATAAATCCGAAAAATTTAGGAAAGAAAGCAGCAGAGACATCGCAGACGACTAATGAAACGAAGCAAAGGTGTTAATGTCACTGATGTCCTGTAGTTATAGATCTTATCGACCTTTACTGGACTTGAGCACAATAACAGGTGTAAGGCGAGGCAGCTGAGGAAGTGAAGTCATTCCGAATGGGAACGCGATCGCCAACCCGGCCTCACCTGACTGAACGGTCGTCGCTGCCGGTCATGGCAAGAGGCTTGGTGGGGTGGACCGCCAGAGCCCAGAGCTCGCCCTCACAGTGACCCTGCATGATGAGGAAGGGCTTGTTGCGGTCATGCACCACCACCTCGAAGATCTCGCTGTCCTGCGTGCCCACCAGGATGTGATCTCCCCGCCAGCACACGCTGCGCACGGACAACCCTACAGGGACCAGACGTGCACGCACTGGATGTGAATCTGACGACAAAGTCGATTTTGCAGCACGCGTGCGCAACTATATAAGACAACACCAGAATTGAAAACACACAGGGTGCAGATAGCCATCTGGCACGCTACCTGGAGGGAATAACAACAGCACATGTTCGGATAATCTGAGAGTGACGCTGGGAAACAGAGAGGGGATGGAAAAAGCATATGTTGTTTACAAATGTGAACGTAAACGCTGGCGTGAGCTTGGTACTGGTATTGACAAGAGGAACTGCCGGAAAATGTGGGGATTATACAGACAGACTGACACGGTTACCCACTCTGCCCACAGTGACATCACCCACCTCGGCTATTTTCAGCTCTAGCTACTGTTAGATCCGAGGTTACCAATACAAAAGACAGAGAGAATAGAGAGAGAATATTAGTGATTAAAGCAGAAAAGGGCGTGTGAGTTGTTTTAGTAGCTGTTTGAAGGATTCCCCCGTGCCGCAAGAGACAGTTCAGCTTGCGACAACACGTCTGCCATCCGACCAAGCGGAAAGGACGGCCGGTCGGACGCTACCTTTATATCCCTGGTCCGTTTCCCTGAGATCAATGACAGTAATTGGTTTGAAGTTGAGATCCCACAGCCGGACACAACCGTCTCGACCTCCGGTGGCGAAGCTCTCTTCGCAGACATTCATGCTGAAAATCCCTGACTGCAGGAAACAAACAGCTGTCAGTAAGAATCGGCCCAACGAAAGAGCGATGACAGAACCGACCTCGGACACACAAGCACACACTGAGCTGCCCTGACGACTGTTTGAGACTTTGACAATTACACACCTGCAAACGTTGACTTAAAGCATCTAGGACTGAAAAAAAAACCCAAAACAAAACAGAAAGACTGTATATTTTTTACCAAAAACTTTTTCTAATATATTTTGTGTAAATTCACATCCTTTAACCCTGTGATGATTTGATTGTACAAACCCAGGAATGGGTTATTACCAGTCATAATCCCCTCTCCCGTCATACCGCCCCCTCATCCAGCTGTTGATCCAATAGATATCATTTAATCCTGTGGAGCAAAAGGCTGATCCTTTTCTACTAAGCGGAATCAAATGAAGCCAGAAAGCCAAAAACGAGACTTTGACCCTGGTTTACGCGATTAGATATTTCCATGTAAACTCACCCCGTGGGCTCCTTGCACCGTCCTCATCAGGTTGATCCCTTTCCACACGTAGATGTCTCCGTTCAAGGCACCCGAATACGTGACCTCATCCTTGGCGCAGGCGAGACAGAGGATTGTTTGCAGGTCCCCCGTTTTTCCAAAAACACCGCGTTTTGGTGTCAGCGCATTGCCGCATAAACTCCAAAACTGCAACAGACAGAAGCAAAATGGTGCACGGTGGCTAATAATCCCTCCTTTAATCCTGCCCTGAAAGAGTAAACTCAAAATTAGGGCACATTTAGATACAACCGCATGCAAACCACAAAGACGATTACGGTTTGACAGCCACAAACAAAGGAAGCCTATCAAAATGATTTGGACTGAGAGGAAGAGACCTTGAGAGGAAAGGCAAATTCAAATGTGCCTCTTTTCAGCACGTAACCCTGGGAAATCAACGCCATAATCACCTGATCAGCATGCACAGACACAGCGGCGAACACTTACACAGTGGCTCATTTTTTATGAACAAGGTCATCAGGATGGACTGGTTTGGTCTAGACCGAAGGCTAAAGCCGTCAAACGGAGGGAAGGGGAGTGGAAGAGGAATGCTCCATCTGTCCTGAGACGCGGGTGCCTCAGCTGTGAGGAGACACTCCTCATCCACAATGTTACACTTACAAATACCCTAAATCCTCCAATGAAATTTTGAAAAATGGCGGTCGGACGTTGTTACCCAGGCAACCATGGGTATCAAGGGACACAACAAGCAAATGAGGTCTCAGCCAGTGAGAGCCTGTCGCGCCCTCACCAAGGACAACGCTTCTGACTGATGGCTCCTGCGTGCTAACAGGAGGGATCGATAATCAGAGACAGGCATCGCAGCCACTGTCGCCCACACCGCAGCTCTCTCCTAATCTGATGCTCCTCGTGGTGCATTTGCACGACTGTGAGCGTTCTTGTTGTGTTGGGACTGAAGGTTAGGTGGTAGAGCTCCTTCCCGGGGGCGTAATCTGCAAAGGTGAACATGCAGGTGCAAATGTTGGCTATGGAAAGCTGTTGGCAGGGGGGGCGGGTGGGCGCTGCACATCCCTCCTCGCCCGTGGCTGATAAGGCAGCGAGACACAAGCGGCAGCTAATCCCTCTGCTGCTGAACTGCTGAAAGGGGACGAGATGCTGGAGGCGAGGAAGCGCAGCAAAGGAGGGGAGAATGAGTAGGGCGGTAGATACCGCAGCTGCAAGATGAAAGGACTCGGAGCAAAATCAGGACTGAGATAACGGCGCTGCTTCTTTTTCTGAAGTATGCTTTTAATTTCTTAAGTAGCCTCCAGAGAGCCTCTGGCATAATGGAAGCTGATGCACTTCTGCTAACCCGGGATTAGCGCTCCGTCATTGGCTCAGAGAGCTTCGCCATCTCTCTGAGGAAATGTAATTGATGCAAAGAGGCTCGTAACGAACGGCTACTTCTGACGGACCACAGTCGTCCTGAACGGTGTCAGAGAACTAAACGCCACATGAGGAAAGGCTGCCGAGTTCCTCGGGTTTTTCATGCAGGCAGTCTTCTGATGGTGCACTCAAATTTGAAAAGAAGATGAGTGGACACTGATTTGAAATCTACCCTAACGACTGACTAATGAATGTGCACCATTTGAGGTTTGGGCCCCAGGTATCATTCTGAGCTCAGTTTCAGGGATGTTCCAAGCCTCGCTGCTGGAATAGGTTCTAAATGGCAACTGGGATGATGAGATGATGGATGGATGGATGGATGGATGGATGGAGGCGCGGTGTTTCCGTGTGTGGGCCGATAGTGGGCATGTGCACAATTAGCTGAAAGGATCTGGGTGGAGACAAGAACCCGGCCAGCGGCTCCAGTCCTCCGTGGCACAGGGAGTGTTCTCCTCGGCCTCCCAGTGAGTGGATTACTGGGACTAAATCTCCTGGACGCTCTGAGTGCTGTAATCGCCGAGCGAGCACAGGGCTGGCGAGCAGATGTCACATGGTCCGCAGGGTGCAGGCTGGGAAATTATGTGGGCCAGTTGCTGGATTGCCTCGGCCTCAGGAAAGCAGAGGGGAGGGGTGGATATCGTAGAAGCGGGGGGGAAGGGGGAAACCAGCGAATTCAGTGGGCATCGACGAGGAAGGGATGGTTACAGAGGGCTTCCAGCCATTGTTCTGCTCGGAGAGTTCTTCGTTCTTTCTTATCAACGAGACGCTGCCTCAGCGGGATATATGCACAGAACATTCATGGCATGGGTCAGAGCTCCACTGTGTTTAAAACCGTTCCGAAGTCTCATTGCTTCCACAAGGAGGATCTGCTGTGACTCAGAACTCAACATTTCCTGATGAGCGTGTCTTTTGGGAACGCTACACACTACACACCCCAAGGGAAAGCCGGCAAAGAAACCCTTGCATGAGCTCCTCAAAAATGTATGAGTGCAACTCTGCTGCGAAAACAAAGTCATGGAGAGGCCGAGGAAAAAAAGAGAAGTGGCAGCAGCTGCACACAGCAATTTCACAAGTCACAGATCTCAATAAAAAGAGAGCGTTTGTCCTCTTGGAAAGCAAAATGTCTCAGATTTGATGGACGGAACTGTGAGTCATTGCCTGTCCTACTTACCGTCTGTGCCTAATAACCATGCACTTTGGAATTAAGTGAATTTGCATACATCCATTTTAAGACTTTGATACAGTCATGGCGATAAAGAGGAGGCAGCCGGAGGGAAGAGGGCAAGGAGCCAAAAGCACTTACAAGCTCTGAAACATCTGAAAACCGTAAGAAAACCGTGAGACCAAGAAGGTGCCATACCTTTATATGTTTGACGCCACAGCTTACAAGCTTGTTTGGTTGGTATAGATCCCACGATATGTCAAATATCTGAGGGGGCAAGACAAAAAAACAGGTGATGGGTAAAAAGGTACACCTCCTGACGCTAAACCTCCTCTCTTTGCCAAAAGAGACATTTTGAGTTGATAAACGAGAAGAAAATCTAAAAAGTACAAAATAACATGTGGGCTAACGCAAACCTGATGTTTATACTTTTTTCTGTTAATTCTTGACCTAAATGCTACGTTCTATCATAAAGAGCTAAGGAGAAGGGCCAGTCAGTCAAATGTGACGCGTCCTCCATGTTGTGCGCAGGGCTCATTTGCAGCAGTCGATGCTGAGCTTGTTACACACACAGGGAAGAAGAGAAGCATTTACCCTGTCAGTGTGACCAGGCGCAGCTGCCAGAACCTTCCCTCTCCTCCAGTCCCACACACAGATTGTGTTTTTAGAGTCCAGGCCCACGGAGACCAAACACTGTGAAGATGGAGAAAAGAGACAGAGAACTCACATCACAGATTGGAAAATTCTGCTCAATTCACAGCAAAAAAAAGAACAAAAACTACCTACAGGACAGCCTGGCTGACCATACTGAGAGTGCTAATGTGCAGAATAACACACAGCAGAACGGAACAGTTGTCCACCTCTGGCGCTTCCGGTGAGCACATGTGAGGGCTTTGCTGAAGGAGCCTCCTATAGGCGGCTAAACCAGCGCTCAGAAAAACGGCACTGGAGCAGAAAAGAAGCTATAGTGGAAATCCTGCACTCTGCTGCGTGTTTTACACCGCGAGGGACGTCCTCCGTCACTACCGCCGTGGTCTTCGCTCTAACACCTGAGTATTGAGTTTAATAGTGAGCACGGATGAAAGCGAGCGGAACGCCGAGGGACTGGAATCCTATCGAATGTCCGTCTGTGCAGTGATCTGCCGGGTTACCTGTCCCTCGAGGTCAAAGGCCAGGCAGGCGATTCCGTGTGTGTGGACGTCCTTCAAAATGGACACTGTCTGCGTGGTGTAGGAGTCCCACACACAGATGTAAGGCTCCTTGCCCACCTGTCCGGTGGCCACCAACACACGCTCCGGATGCAGGGCTAAGCT
>CAAE01015019.1:3930152-3951671 GCA_000180735.1 Tetraodon nigroviridis
GCTCATTACTTATTTGTTCTATGTCCTCAGGTGTGAGATGGGTGTCTTTCAGAGTGCTGTCTGTTTGTTAAAAACAGGGAAAAAAAAGGACGGAAAAGCACATTCATAAATAAGGCTGTATGGATAATTAAACCGAGTGATCACTATCACGTTTTCAACAGCTAAACTAACTTACGGTAGACGCCCAGGCCGATGTTGAGCATCAGTAAAACAACAGCGAGGATGGTGAGACCCACCGCAGCTGGGCTGCAAATGCTCACATAAGTCTTCTGATAACTGTGCACTACAGAAACATAAACACCATCAAAACCAGGCCTGCGAGGTACTTCCAACAGCCTAATCTGTTTGCAAAGCTGAATTTTTTACAAACTTTAATGTAAAAGTAAGATCAATTGGAATTTACTCCACCTTGTTGTCTGCCCTGGTGAAAATAATTGTCGGCAGGATGCTCCAGGCTGTCTTCTTCACAAATTAGTGTGTTAAAATCAGTCTCCATTTTGGCCTACGCTCAAATGGCCACGCGTCCCAGAGCAATGGCACAGCAGTGGCATCAGCAATAATTTTATGAAACGATTTCAGCTCCGAATGTTGCACAAGAAAGAAGAAGTGAAAGATTTCAATGAATAGGACCAGATTTCCCCTGTAAAATTGTGAAATATACTCCAGATGACAAAACCTTAAAGAGAAAAAAACAAGAAAAAAATCAAACCTCAACATTGTGTTTCAAAACAAAGCCACAGAATATGGAGGAATCAACAAATCCCATACTATTTTACATTGTATTGTGTTTTACTGTATTGGTAAAGTTTGTCGGCTACATCAAAGTGTAACCCGTGTCACTGCAGCGGCAGAATTGAAACTGACAGTGATGTTGAAAGCTGTGTGCTGTTGGGCAATCAACAAATGTAGGGTGCCGGAGGGAGTTTCCGGTGACAGGATTCACCCTCACATCAATCCGCTCCTGTTGTGCACGGCTTAAAAGCTCTGCGCAGGCGCGGTTGTTCATCACACATTTGTCAAAGATTTTGTTTCAGTAATAAATAAATAAGATTAACTTGACTTGACTCGAAAGAGGAATAAGACAGTCTTGTGATGTTTACACAGTCGTTAGGATGTTTTTATTCAGAGTTGTTCTATGGATTTCACACAAACGCCTACAATCACCAGCCACCATCATGCAGAAATAGCCCAATTGTGATTTAATGTGGAAATCTGGAAACAAATGCAACAGCTGTTCATCAAAAAGGAGCTGCAAACTGCACTATCAGCATTTTACATAGTGGTTGAAATTGTTTCAATTCCCCTTTTTTTTTCCGTTTTAATACCTTGTCGTCAACAACACTGCATGAGTTTAAAGCCTTTTTTTGTAAAAAAAATATAGAAATATTATTAGTACTCCTTTAGAAATGATGTCAGGAATAAACCATTGGTGATGACACATATCTGGAATTATACACCAATGGAGTTCAGAAGGAAAATAGAAATATTAGCCTTTGTTTTTCTCTACTTTAATGTTTTTTCACATATCCAGTGGGTTTCAGTGTTTCTACAGTTGACATCATTGCGTGTCTTCCAGGGGTTATGGGAACTATAGAACGTAGCTCCGCAGTCTTCTCCCTGGTATCCGCTGTTGTTGGGCTCTCCGTCCATCCAGTACCTTTTTGGAAATAAAGGAACAATCAAGGGTGATGAACACTGGTGAGTGAGGAGTGGTTCTCTCACCTCTGCTCCACCTCAGTCACGTTATTGATCCACATCCATGTTCCTTCCACCTCTTCATCTTTGAGGCCGATCCAGAATGAGTTTTCCCAGATATACTTTCCTGTTTTCATCGTTTCAATGGTGTGGCTCACAAATGTCTACAGAAAAAACAACAGTTTTTCAGAGGATGTGGGGTGGTGAACCTTCCCCGCTGGGCGGTGACCCACCTGCTCCTCTGGCCTGTCGATGACGACCAGGTCGGCTCCGCGTCTGATGCAGTCCTGTCTGCTGTCCTCCCAGTTCTTTTTAATTGCAGTGTTCTCAGAGTAAGAAAATAAATAGCAAGAGCCGTTGTAATAGATCCATTTCGAGGGACAGCCGCAGCTTTCCACTGGAAGAAGGAAAGATCTGTCAGCGTAGGCGTTAGGAGGAGAAGAAGCCTATCACAAGCACCTCCGCCTCACTCAGAACTGTGTAGTTGGCCTTCAGGCTCGCTCGCTCTTGTTCCAGGACCTCTGTCTGCTGCTGGTATTTGTCATTGACAGTCTTCAGCTCAGCGATTTGCCTCTTCATTTCAGTGTGGTTTTTGTGCGCCGCCTCCAAGGTGGTCTTTGCCTTCTCTTTGACTTCCATCACATGACTGTGGTTGCTTTTGAGGTCGTCCAGACCACCGATGAGCTTTTGAGCAGTGGCGTGCGAAACATGCAGGGAGCCTTGTTTGGCTATTGCACCTGCAGGGGCAAAAACGACCTCATCTTGTGCAGACAATTAAACACAATGGAAACAAATATGAGAGAAAAAAAAAAACATTTGATCGACACTTATTCTCACAGTTAATCCCGGTAACGATGGCTGCTATCAGCAAAATGGCATTCAACAGTCCCAGACCCAGCAGGACCAGTCGGTGGTTCGGCAAAGGAGGTACAGCTGGGAAAAATAGTTACCGAAAAGCAAATCAAGAAGAAATACAATAGTTTTAATGTGTTTGCCCATATCAATGTTGTTCTCCACACTCTATCTAGGAAATGTCTTTTAAAATTATATTTTTCTTTAAGTAGATTATTTTAAAAATAAATTAAAACAAATGAGAACAAAAGAGAGAAACATTTAAACTTTGTACCTTCTCTAATTGTTTCCAGGTTGAAGACTTGCTTCACTCTGATCATCTGTTTTCTCATCTGTAGCCACTCCATGACGGTAATGTCTCAGATTCTGCACGCTCCGCTGTCTGCCTTCTCTTTTATATCCAGGAAGGCAGAGCCAGTCAGCAAGAGATCGCTTCCTGCTGTTGGGGTTGCCCCCCTAACTGTACTGTTCATGTGGGTCACACAGCATGAAAGATAAAACTGGTGCTGCAGTTCAGGTATCATCAGAACTATCTGACATTTTAACTATTGTGATATTAATTTTAATGTGCAGCAGAAGCTAAGAAAACTGCTGTTTGTTGATTCTTTTGTTGTTATAACGATGCCCTATGGTTGCTGTGTTGGAAATCCTGGTTTTTTCCCCCCTTTTTTAAAAGTGCCACATTTGTGATCATCTCACAAAATGAGGGGCACTTTTTTATTTAAACTCTATCAGAGGAGATATTACAAATACACACAGATCCCACAAGCCTCATGAAGCTGGACTTGGTTAACAGTTAAATTTTAATAACTGATACAGCTGGTAACAGATTTTAGCGTGCAAGATGACTGATTGAATGATTCAACAAGTATCACAGATTGACTGATAGCTGCATACTTGAATTTGTGAAATATAATATAATAGTTGCATATAATTAGTTGCATTTTAAGATACTTTTAAATCACCGCAGTCAAAGCTTAAGGAAAAAAAAATTATATTATGGTCAAAGATAATGTCAAAATGATGAAAGTTATAGTGGCTATTTCTGCTGCTCTATAATGATGTCTCTAAAAACAGCATGACATCTATTAATCAAAAAGAGATGATATTGGGAAACTTTTTTTAATTTAAGCTTATCCTAAAGGAAATAAACTTCATTGTTATAATGTGGGAGAAAACCTTGACGAAACTCTAAGTGTTGGGCTCCGTTTCACATAACCAGTGCTTTTCCTCACTGCAGCTGGCATCGTACCACGTTTGCCTTGGATTTTTAATGTTCACAAAAGCTGCGCAATCCTCCCCCGTGGATGGGCCATAATTGTTTGGCTCCCCTTGTATCCAATACCTGCAAAACATCAGGTTACTCATCTTTGTTTGTTTTCATTTGGTTTATTTGATTTTTAAGTTGTTGGTAATTATTGAAAAAAAGATCTGGAAGCCATCTGAAGTTTTGATTGAGCCTTTTTAAGTCTCACTAAACTGTTTTAGTATTATACCCATTTTATTAATAAATCTCAGACTCCTTACCCTTTGCCGTGCTCCTGAGTCACGTTATTAATCCACACCCAGTTGCCCTCAGCGTGTGCATCTGAAAGTCCAATCCAGGTCCCTCCTGACTTCCACCATGGACGAATACTTGGATCCAGTTTTGGCAGGTACTCAAAAATATTTAGCTAAGAAATGAATCAAATGGCAACAGTAAAGTCAAACACACCGTTTTATTTCACAGCCATTTCTTTGGGTCTGTTCTGCAAACACAAAGGACCCACCTGCTCCTCGATGTTATCGATCACGGCCAAATTGCCCCCACGGGTTGTGCAGTCTGCCCTGCTTTCCCACCAGTTCCTCAGCGGCAGGGAGGCAGATTTAGAATGAAAGTAGCAGGTTGTGTTCAGCAGAAGCCACCCAGGCCCACACTTTCCACAGCTGTTTACTGTTAGATGTGGCACATTGACAGGAAACAAAGGTTTGATTTTGAAACGTACCATGAAAATAGGAATAGTTTTATTTACTTCAATACCAAGTGTAGCATTGCATCAACTTAAAAGGAGACATTTTGCATACTCACAGTAAATCCCAATCGCAACAGCAGCCAACAGGAGAAGAATATTTAGCAGTCCCAAACATCCTATAACCAGAGGATACAGTGGAAGACGTCTGGACCCAACTCTGGCCATGTAAAAAGATCCTGAACAGACAGCTTGGCTTGAAGTGAAAGACAATAAACCTACGGTGGTGTCAATTATATAAGCATACCTTTGGTGTTTGTGCTATGGTGAAAAAAGTCCTCATCTGTGCTGCTTTCATACTCATTTAAAACCATGTCTGCTGTTTATTCCGCTGCATCTCGGGCTTTTTTGTAAAACTGTAACTGATATGTGCTGGGCGCTATGTAAATATTGCAAAACCTGCATGTGTGTCTTTCTTTTACTTACACAGAAGTTTGTAAAATCCTTGATTCTCCAATAAAATATTTTCATACAGATACCTTTTTATTTTGACAGTTTCCGGTGTCAAGCAAAAGTAACCCGACAATGTTATTGTTATTGTTATTGTTGTCCTGTTGTGCACGGCTTAAAAGCTCTGCGCAGGTGCGGTTGTTCATCACACATTTGTCAAAGATTTTGTTTCAGTAATAAATAAATAAGATTTGCTTGACTTGACTCGAAAGAGGAATAAAACAATGTTGTGATGTTTACACAGTCGTTAGGATGTTTTTATTCAGAGTTGTTCTATGGATTTCACACAAACGCCTACAATCACCAGCCACCATCATGCAGAAATAGCCCAATTGTGATTTAATGTGGAAATCTGGAGACAAATGCAACAGCTGTTCATCACAAAGGAGCTGCAAACTGCACTATCAGCATTTTATATTGTGGTTGAAATTGTTTCAATTCCCCTTTTTTTTTCCGTTTTAATACCTTGTCGTCAACAACACTGCATGAGTTTAAAGCCCTTTTTGGTAAAAAATATAGAAATATTATTAGTACTCCTTTAGAAATGATGTCAGGAATAAACCATTGGTGATGACACATATCTGGAATTATACACCAATGGAGTTCAGAAGGAAAATAGAAATATTAGCCTTTGTTTTTCTCTACTTTAATGTTTTTTCACATATCCAGTGGATTGCAGTGCTTCTACAACCGGCATCATTGCGTGTCTTCCAGGGGTTATGGGAACTATAGAACGTAGCTCCGCAGTCTTCTCCCTGGTATCCGCTGTTGTTGGGCTCTCCGTCCATCCAGTACCTTTTTGGAAATAAAGGAACAATCAAGGGTGATGAACACTGGTGAGTGAGGAGTGGTTCTCTCACCTCTGCTCCACCTCAGTCACGTTATTGATCCACACCCACGTTCCTTCCACCTCTTCATCTTTGAGGCCGATCCAGAATGAGTTGTCCCAGAAATACTTTCCTGTTACCATCGTTTCAATGGTGTGGCTCACAAATGTCTGCAGAAAAAAACAAGTTTTTCAGTGGATGTGGGGTGGTGAACCTTCCCCGCTGGGCGGTGACCCACCTGCTCCTCTGGCCTGTCGATGACGACCAGGTCGGCTCCGCGTCTGATGCAGTCCTGTCTGCTGTCCTCCCAGTTCTTTTTAATTGCACGATTCTCAGAGTAAGAAAATAAATAGCAAGAGCCATTGTAATAGATCCATTTCGAGGGACAGCCGCAGCGTTCCACTGGAAGAAGGAAAGATCTGTCAGCGTAGGCGTTAGGAGGAGAAGAAGCCTATCACAAGCACCTCCGCCTCACTCAGAACTGTGTAGTTGGCCTTCAGGCTCGCTCGCTCTTGTTCCAGGACCTCTGTCTGCTGCTGGTATTTGTCATTGACAGTCTTCAGCTCAGCGATTTGCCTCTTCATTTCAGTGTGGTTTTTGTGCGCCGCCTCCAAGGTGGTCTTTGCCTTCTCTTTGACTTCCATCACATGACTGTGGTTGCTTTTGAGGTCGTCCAGACCACCGATGAGCTTTTGAGCAGTGGTGTGCGAAACATGCAGGGAGCCTTGTTTGGCTATTGCACCTGCAGGGGCAAAAACGACCTCATCTTCCTCATCTTAAACACGATGGAAACAAATATGAGAGAAAAAAAACAAACATTCGATCGACACTTATTCTCACAGTTAATCCCGGTAACGATGGCTGCTATCAGCAAAATGGCATTCAACAGTCCCAGACCCAGCAGGACCAGTCGGTGGTTCGGCAAAGGAGGTACAGCTGGGAAAAATAGTTACCGAAAAGCAAATCAAGAAGAAATACAATAGTTTTAATGTGTTTGCCCATATCAATGTTGTTCTCTACACTCTAGGAAATGTTTTTTTAAATTATATTTTTCTTTTTGTAGATTATTTTCAAAATAAATTAAAACAAATGAGAACAGAAGAGAGAAACATTTAAACTTTGTACCTTCTCTAATTGTTTCCAGGTTGAAGACTTGCTTCACTCTGATCATCTGCTTTCTCATCTGTGGCCACTCCATGACGGTAATGTCTCAGATTCTGCACGCTCCGCTGTCTGCCTTCTCTTTTATATCCAGGAAGGCAGAGCCAGTCAGCAAGAGATCGCTTCCTGCTGTTGGGGTTGCCCCCCTAACTGTACTGTTCATGTGGGTCACACAGCATGAAAGATAAAACTGGTGCTGCCGTTCAGGCTATCAGAACTATCTGACTTTTAACATTGTGATATTAATTTTATTGTGCAGCAGAAGCTAAGAAAACTGCTGTTTGTTGATTCTTTTGTTGTTATAATGATGCCCTATGGTTGTTGTGTTGGAAAGCCAGGTTTTTTTTCCCCTTTTTTAAAAGTGCCACATTTGTGATCATGTCACAAAATGAGGGACACTTTTTTATTTAAACTCTATCAGAGGAGATATTACAAATACACACAGATCCCACAAACCTCATGAAGCTGGACTTGGTTAACAATTAAATTTTAATAATTGATACAGCTGGTAACAGATTTTAGCGTGCAAGATGACTGATTGAATGATTCAACAATTATCACAGATTGACTGATAGCTGCATACTTGAATTTGTGAAATATAATATAATAGTTGCATATAATTAGTTGCATTTTAAGATACTTTTAATTTACCACAGTCAAAGCTTAAGGAAAAAAAAATTATATTATGGTCAAAGATAATGTCAAAATGATGAAAGTTATAGTGGCTATTTCTGCTGCTCTATAATGATGTCTCTAAAAACAGCATGACATCTATTAATCAAAAAAAGATGATATTGGGAAACTTATTTCTTAATTACAGATTATCCTAAAGGAAATAAACTTCATTGTTATAATGTGGGAGAAAACCTTGACGAAACTCTAAGTGTTGGGCTCCGTTTCACATAACCAGTGCTTTTCCTCACTGCAGCTGGCATCGTACCACGTTTGCCTTGGATTTTTAATGTTCACTAAAAGTGCGCAATCCTCCCCCGTGGATGGGCCATAATTGTTTGGCTCCCCTTGTATCCAATACCTGCAAAATGTCAGGTTACTCATCTTTGTTTGTTTTCATTTGGTTTATTTGATTTTTAAGTCGTTGGTAATTATTGAAAAAAAAGAACTGGAAGCCATCTGAGGTTTTGATTGAGCCTTTTTAAGTCTCACTAAACTGTTTTAGTATTATACCCATTTTATTAATAAATCTCAGACTCCTTACCCTTTGCCGTGCTCCTGAGTCACGTTATTAATCCACACCCAGTTGCCCTCAGCGTGTGCATCTGAAAGTCCAATCCAGGTCCCTCCTGACTTCCACCATGGACGAATACTTGGATCCAGTTTTGGCAGGTACTCAAAAATATTTAGCTAAGAAATGAATCAAATGGCAACAGTAAAGTCAAACACACCGTTTTATTTCACAGCCATTTCTTTGGGTCTGTTCTGCAAACACAAAGGACCCACCTGCTCCTCGATGTTATCGATCACGACCAAATTGCCCCCACGGGTTGTGCAGTCTGCCCTGCTGTCCCACCAGTTCCTCAGCGGCAGGGAGGCAGATTTAGAATGAAAGTAGCAGGTTGTGTTTAGCAGAAGCCACCCAGGCCCACACTTTCCACAGCTGTTTACTGTTAGATGTGGCACATTGACAGGAAACAAAGGTTTGATTTTGAAACGTACCACGAAAATAGGAATCTAGAAGCGCCTCACTGATGTGGGATGTGCTGGACTGCAGGGTTGCTCTCTTCAGCCGTAGCTCCTGCAGCTTGTGCTGCAGTTTGTCACTGAGTGTTGTATTCTGCTCCAGCTGCAGTTTCAGCTGCAGAGCAATCGCCTGTTCTCTCTTCAGTACTTCCAGGGTAGCCTGGTGATCTTTTAAGGCCTCAGTTTTGTCTATGGGCAGTTGTTTCTTCTCTATGCTGAGACTTTGCACGGCAGTTCGGAAGGGGTCAGTCTCCTCACTGTTTTGGCCACCTGCAAATTTAAGTTATTCAGCCTTAATAAATATATAGTTTTATTTACTTCAATACCAAGTGTAGCATTGCATCAACTTAAAAGGAGACATTTTGCATACTCACAGTAAATCCCAATCGCAACAGCAGCCAACAGGAGAATAATATTTAGCACTCCCAAACATCCTATAACCAGAGGATACAGTGGAAGACGTCTGGACCCAACTCTGGCCGTGTAAAAAGATCCTGAACAGACAGCTTGGCTTGAAGTGAAAGACAATAAACATACACGGTGTTGTCAATTATATAAGCATACCTTTGGTGTTTGTGCTATGGTGAAAAAAGTCCTCATCTGTGCTGCTTTCATACTCATTTAAAACCATGTCTGCTGTTTATTCCGCTGCTTCTCGGGCTTTTTTGTAAAACTGTAACTGATATGTGCTGGGCGCTATGTAAATATTGCAAAACCTGCATGTGTGTCTGTCCTTGGTTCCCATTTTACTCTATTTTGAGACCAGTTTGAGTTTATTGTGTATGCTGTAATTGTGTGGGCCCTTTCCTCCTCATATTTTAACGTGGTTTTTTTTTCTTTTACTTACACAGAAGTTTGTAAAATCCTTGATTCTCCAATAAAATATTTTCATACAGATACCTTTTTATTTTGACAGTTTCCGGTGTCAAGCAAAAGTAACCCGACAATGTTATTGTTATTGTTATGTTTTGTTTTGTTTTTGTGTACACTTTCGGAGTCACTTACTTGTTTTGTCTAATTGTGCTAAAGTCCAGGCTGGACTGTGTACTCCAGCCTGGAATTTTAAAAATTCTTTTATGTATTCCTCTAACGCCAATTCGTGGCTAAGTCAAGCTAACCATAAAACGCACTTCCCAGTTGCCGGAAACGGTTGATTTTCGTCGTAAAAACATACTATCTTCCCGTGAAGAGACACGTTTTATTTTGAAACGTCCAAAAATTTGTCCAAACTTGTTTTTAGCATTTTAAACTCGACTCAAGTGGGACCCTTGCTAGTTGCACTGGGCTGTTTTACGCTTTATTCTTCCTTTGCGTATCTCTCTCGGGTTGGAGGCGAGCGGTGGTAACTTTGAGAGGTTTGTTAGCCAACTGTGCTAACGCCAACATGTCAGACGTCAGAGCGCCCATGTAGGAGTCGCCTAGAAGTCGTGGTCGGCAGGCCTGCGGGGATTCTTTCCATCACTGCCTTACAAGTCTCTTTGCAGAAATGTCAATGGAGGACTACGAAAGACATTTCGACTCGCTTAACTCGGAATTAGGCGGCGGATCTGTGGTCAGCGAGCGATCCGGGTCGGGCACGTTTAATGGCGAAGAGGAGAAGTTGCATTACATTCCTATCCGGATCCTGGGGAGGGGGGCGTTTGGGGAAGCCACACTGTACAGGCGAGCCGAGGTAAGGCTGGTGCAGCGATGGCTTTGCTCTGTAAAAACCTCCTTGCAGGCTGTGTGCAAGTTTCCTGCAACTTTGCTCGCTCTTTTCGGGCCTTTTCGGAAGAATGCGCGCTTCTGTTGCCATTGTATACCATCGGGCGCAAAGCAGAGGCTGGGGGTTTGTGTGCAGGACGGGTTGCATGTGTGAAACCTTCCCATTGCTCCTCTTTTCCATAACTCTGTGAAACATATCCTGAGCGAGAGCACAAGAAAGTGGAGCCTGCGTGAGTGGGTTGCACACGCACAGACCGCTTCATGACGCCTCTTTCTCAGAAATAAAACGGATTTCTTGATTTAAAAAAAACCCCCCTTTGTAGTCAGGAAGTCCCTGTGTTCTCTGTCAGTTTGTCTCAGTCATCTTCTGTCCTGTCTTTAGGACAACTCTTTGGTGGTGTGGAAGGAGGTGGACCTGAAGTCTCTCTCTGAAAAGGAAAGCAGGGATGTGATGAACGAAATCAGCATCCTCTCCATGCTGGAGCACGACAACGTCATTGCCTATTTCAATCACTTCATGGACAACAAGTCCCTCTTCATTGAGTTGGAATATTGTAATGGTGAGACGAACGCCTGGTGTTCTTTAAAAGCTGCCTCTTCATCGGCTCCGTGCGTTTTCAGGTGGGAACCTCTATGACAAAATCAACCAACAGAAGGGGCAACTTTTCAGCGAAGAGGTACGAGGGCAAGATGGCAGGGCAGTTCTTTCTGTGGACGGTGGCCTAGTATGATTTACCCTTTACATGCCTTCTAGGTGGTCGTCTGGTACTTGTACCAAATAGCCTCAGCTGTCTCTCACATTCACAAGGCTGGGATCTTACACCGGTGAGGATGCGGTTTGTTCTTCTGTGTCCACATCCAACCCTCAATCCAACATGTTTTCCTCCCCCAGAGATATTAAAACTCTGAACATTTTCCTGACCAAGACGGACCTCATCAAGCTGGGCGACTACGGCCTGGCGAAGAAGCTAGGCTCGGAGTTTTCCATGGCGGAGAGCGTGAGTGGCCGCTTCTGTCGGGGGTTGGCGCTCGGCTGCCTCTGCACCACCCTCACACCTGTCGCCTGTTCTTCTCCTGTCCATCCAGTGTGTGGGAACTCCATATTACATGTCACCTGAATTGTGTCAGGGAGCAAAGTACAACTTTAAATCTGACATTTGGGCCATGGGCTGTGTGCTTTTTGAAGTCTTAACTCTTAAAAGGACATTCGACGCGACGGTAGGCTACCGAGTGCTAAAAATGAGACTGTTTTTTAAGTTTTGAGTTGTTTGCTCATTTTTCTATCCGTGTCTGCAAGAATCCTTTGAATCTTTGTGTGAAAATAGTCCAAGGCAACTGGACTATGGAAGTCAACTCGGACGTTTATTCCTCGGCGCTGATCCAGCTGGTTTACGACTGCCTCCATCAGGGGAGTAACGGGGAGATCCCAGAGGATTCTGTTCGTCTCCACGGCTGATTTCTGTGGAAGATTTGGTGGTAACTGAGACCGTCTTGTCTTGTCACAGGATCCTGCGAACAGACCGACAGCTGAGCAGGTTCTGGACCAGCCGTTCATCTCCTGTCGCAGGCAGTTAGTTAAAAACAAAAGCAAGTGTCTAGAACATGCGAGCGTGCCGCGGTGTTGACCCAGAACTCTCTCTGCTTCGTTGTGTCAGGGAGCTTGAAGACCGAGTCGCCCTGCTGAACTCGGCTATGAAAAAGCCCAAGTAGGTCCCCACACGTGTTTCAACGCTCCCGCTGAAATGTTTTTGCTGTATTCTGGGAAACCTTTTTTTTTTTTTTTGTCTGCGTCCTAGGCTGAGTACGATGAGCGACACGCCTGTTGCTGTGGTGACCACCCGCTCGAGGGAGGTGTACTTTTGGGGTGGTGGCAAGTACACCGCCCAGAAAATGGACATGTTTAAAGGTGGCAGCAGTCCCCAGCACGTGTGCGCGGGCGAGGGTCACTTCGCTGTGGTGACAGTGGAGAAGGAGCTTTACATGTGGGCCGTGAGTACCCGTCTGCGCACGGTCGTCTGCGTGTTCTTGTCCTTGTTTACGAGCGACCTCCTCACCCCGGACTTCAGAACGTTCAAGGTGGAGCAAAAATGGTGGGCCAGCTGGGCCATGGAGATCAGGCCTCGTACCGGCAGCCGAAAAGGGTGGAGAAGCTGCAGGGAAAAGCCATCCGCCAGGTGGCGTGCGGGGCCGACTTCACCGCCTGCGTCACTGGTGGGTCAGGAACGCATCTTGGAATTGGAGGGAACTATTTTCTTCTCACCCGCCGCTGCCTGCTGCAGATGAGGACCAGATGTACATGTTTGGGTCCGACTACTACGGCTGCATTGGAGTGGAGGGTGAGCTGGGCACAGAGATCCTGGAGCCGGTCTTTCTGGAGTTTTTCGAGGAGCGGCCCGTCCGTCAAGTCTCCTGCGGCGACCACCACGTGGTGGTGCTACTGCAGAGCGGCGACATCTACTCCTGGGGCTGTGGAGAGTATGGTACATAGGTTTGTTGGCCTTACAGGCTCTGGCAGTTGTGGGGTGGGGGGGTTATTTTTCTGCTCTAAGCTGAGCCAGCAGGTGGGGATCGTGATCGTTTAAATCCGCAGTTTTATCAAGGATGCACTGTTGGAGCTCCCGTTCTGAATGGCTCTATTTTCCTACTTCAGGACGTCTCGGCCTGGAATGTGAGGATGACTTCTCTTCTCCTATGCAAGTAGGTTTTGTTGCAGATTCTAGCGATTTTTTTTCTCTCTCTCTTTTCAAGGAATAGTTTGTTTAGCCGTGTAAGATTATTTAAAATAGTTCTTGTTTGTCTCTGGGGTCTTATTATTTGTGCAGGTGGAGGTCCCCAAAGGTGCTGTCATCAGCTCGGTGTCATGTGGGAGCGATGGAACTTTCTTTTTGACAGAATCTGGAAAAGTCCTAGCTTGTGGGAACAATGAGTTTAACAAACTTGGTCTGAACCAGGGGATCTCTGGTCTTAAAAAAGACCCCGGAGAGGTACCGGATCGCCTTTAAAAAACCCAGAAGAGCGAGACAGTGATGTTAACGTTGCTCTTTTCTCTCCTTGCACCACACCAGGGTTTCCAGTGTGTTTTCTTTGCCACCACACTGACTTTAGCAAAGCAGCTGTCAAGGTTCAGGATCCACAGCATAGCTCCAGGGAAGACCCACACAGCCGCCATCGACGGTACTCCAGCGGAGGGGCTGGCCTTTCTTCTGCACAAGTCATTTGAATGAATCCAAACTGATGCGCTTTTCTGGCTCTCTGAACCTCCAGAGCGTGGTCGTCTGTTAACCTTTGGTTGCAACCGATATGGCCAGCTGGGGGTGAAAGACTTCAAGAAACACCAAGGTGTCCAGGTCCTCGTTCGGCCTTTTGGAGGAAAAACGTTGACCAAAGTGTCGTGTGGAGACGGCTTTACCATCGCAGCCACTGAGGGTGAGAGCTGTCGTGTCTTTGTGTGCGTGCGCGTTTGAATCCCTGCTGTTGTTGACATGTTGGTTACAAACCAACACACATGTTATAACATCTCAAACATGCTCTCCGAGTTGCTGAAACAGCCCTTCCGAGCGAGCTGAGTGTCAGCATGCTAACTTTAGCATCAAAACAGCTGTCCCTGGTCAGGCTAACTTTTTTTTTTCCACAGACAATCAGATCTTTGCCTGGGGAAACGCAGGGAACGGACGCCTTGGGATGCCTCCAGACAAAGGCTTTGGTTCAGAGGTATGCCCCGCCATGCCAAGGCCCATTTTTGGCTCCCTCCACCATGTGCCGGATCTTTCTTGCCGGGGTTGGCACACAATTATCATAATGGGTTAGTAATGACCAACACATGCTCATACCAGTGCAATCAGCCGTCTGTATCATCTTTTCTTCTCCCCCCATCCCCCAGAAAAGGTTCTCAACTCCAAGACTATTCGCTCCAACAGCAGTGGACTGTCCATCGGCTGCGGTAAGAACTTTGGAATCGGCGTGTGTGTGTGTGTGTCGCTCAGAAATGCGCCTGTAGTTTGACTGTTGATTGCACCTGCGTGCAGGACTGGGCCAGGAGGCATCTGCGTCTTTTGTGGAGATGGACATAGAACCGGCCTCGGAGACGGAGTGTCGCGACAGGGGTCTTGGAGGAACGCTGGAGGACAACAGGGAGGAGTGCTTCCTGGAGACCCCCATGATGTCGGCCGCCAACCAGACCGGGGACAGCTCCTGCCCCCTCTGGCTGAAGAAGGTCTGCTGTCACGGCACGGCCGAACAACACACCTTCTGTTTGAAATGTGTGGAGGTTCCCCTTCACGGGGCTTGTTGTCCAACAGGAACTGGAGGACGCAGAGTTCATCCCGATGCCAGAGGACGGTGATCTGCCCACTCCGGACCAGCTGGCCTCCCATTCCGAGAGCATCACTTTACCGTACGAGGAGCTGAAGGAGCTGAAGGCCGCCGCAGCAGCCATGGGCAGCAGAAACGGCCTCTCGGTACTGACTAAAGGCTGCGCTTTGCTTCTGTCTCAACGTGAACGTTACACTCTGGTGTCACGCTGTCAACCGCCTCCTTGCTGTCTTTCCAAAGACTAAACGCATGAGCAGCAGCAAAGTGAACGGACTGGAGGAGACCAACATCTGCGGCAAAGGAGATCCGGTTCGATGCTGCAGAGCAAGCACGGAGGTGGCGCAGGTACTCCATTTGCACGCTCGGCAGTAAAAATGAATCTCACGGGCTCAGAACGGCGTGACAGTGTTTGACGGAGGGAAATATTCCACAGCTGAGGGAGACGGTGGCTCAGCAGGAGAGGAGGATTCAGATGCTGGAGAAAAGGGTGAGTTGTCTTTGCCGGCTCAAGACGCAGCGGAGGACGCGACTGACGGCCCCTGCTCCTGCCAACTCCAGATCGATGAGCAGCAGAAGGAGAACGAGAGGATCTGGGCAGCCGTCAGACGTTCGGCGCTGCAGCAAACGGGATGCGACAACAATGGGAACCACCGCTCGGACCCAACGCCAGGGGACGGCGCCGGAGTCGCACACCACGGCGCGCGCTTCGCAGGGGCCAGCGTGTGAGCCTTCACCTGAAAGTGTCCTGAAGGCAGACAAAAGTGTTAAACTTTTATTATTATTATTATTATTACCATTATCAGCTGGTTAAAGGAAGGTTGGAGAGCCGGTTCAACGGTGGCAGCTTCCTCACCTCTGTCCACATTTTCAGACGTCGCCTCAGTGAGATCCACAGCGTATGAAGTCAAACAGCTTCCGGTCCCATGTGTGACGGGCCCAGCAGAGTGGTGCCGTCCAGATCCGGTCTCCAGAACCCCGTGTGCCGGGTTGAGCCTGCCTGGGCCTGAACGTGCAGCAGGCCGTCAGCAGTGTTGCTCCGTTAGCCAACGTTGAAGCTGACCAAGCGGTTGCCACCGTCCAGTCAGGGTTAGTATTTATCGCCACCAACACGTCCCAAGACAGGAGTTTCCTCCTCTGGCAGTGTCAAGGAAGGAAGTGTAGGCTTTTTTTGTGAAAATATCACCTTTAATTTGTCACTTTATTTTTGCTTTATCTGACATTCTCATTAATATGAAACGGTGTCTAGTTTTTGTTGTATTTATCAGACATCAGACAAACACATTCTGAATATTATGCAAATATATATATATTTTACTTTTGCATGTTTTATTGTGTGAAATACAAACTACTGACTTCTTTTTTTTGCCTTTCTTGTCTTGCTGAAGTGTCAGCACAGCACACGCTGGTCTATCCTCCACATGTATAGTTTGAACACTTGAACATTTTTCTCTAAATGTTGAAAACATTGAACGTGTTGCTAACCTCACAGCTATACTGGTTTTCTTTACCTATGTTTTGTACCTTTTTGTGGTTATTTTCTGAAACATTTTACCAGATTTAAAGATATTTGCTAAAGCAAAAGTAGAACTGAAGTTTTTGTGGTCTGATGTTTTGTTTATTGTGCAAAATCCCAATATTAAAGTATGCGTTTGTGTGACATTACTGAGTAACAAGAAGTAAGTTGTTTTTTTACAGAAAAGTGCAGAAATACCGTGATTGTTGGGCTTAAGGGAATTGGTTATTTGCACATGGAAAGATCAGTGTAAATTTGTCATTTCCACATTTGTGTTGTAACAATATTTGGCGCAGTTGGAGGTGCAGTATTTGTTGCTGTTTTTACCAGTAAATACAGAATTAGAGGAAACGTGTGCAGCAGAAGAGAGGGCCTGGCAGTGATGTATCAGTGCTGGTGTCGGACCAGTCTGCAGATCCAGAGCTGCACCCCGGGTCTAACGGAAGCCACTGTGCTTCAGGGTGCTCGTTTGTCCTGGGTGCTGGCTTTTTCTCTTTAACACCTGAAGACAAAAAAAAAAAAATTCAAAGACCAAACGAGCAGAAGTGAAAACCCATCAGTCTGGCGGCCCACCTTTTGTAGCCTCCGCTCCTCTTGAGGAACTGCTCCAGCTCTGTCCCCTTTGTCCTGTGGCGTTTTCCGTCGTAGATGGGACGCCGTGACGTTGACACCCTGCTGCAGATTCTGACGTGAGCCTCCAGCCGCCGGCTTTCAAAGCTCCTGCTGCAGACGCTGCAGGGCAGCAGCTGGAAGTCGTTGGGTATCTCGTCTGTAATTCTGGCCTGAGGACTCCAGAGCGCGGGCAGCAAAGGTTCCTCCGTCTCTTCTTTCGGACTCATCCGTCTCTTTTGTTTGTCATCCACAGGCTCATCTTTTCCAGCACAGTTAGGAAGCGCAGGGCTTTTGTTTTCTCCGCTGTCCTCATCCTTTTCCTTTGCTCTGATCAGCCTTTCTGCACTTTCCCTCCTCTGGGGATGGAGCTCATCCACTAATTTTTGCACCTGAAATGTGATTTTGGGAGTTTTATCTTTCTTTCTTTGCAGCTGGAGATACTGAACTTCTTTTCCATCCTGGCTGGCTGGTTCTCGCCCCTGAAGCTCAGGCTGCTTGCTCCTCATCTCTGCTCTCTTCCCCTCAAGAGTGTCTGCAGGTTCTCTTAGATTATTTTGTTTTAGTTTTTCTTCGAGCTTCTGCAGCTTCTTCTGTAGCTTGCCTTTGTTCTCTTTAATTTTTCTGTCCATCTCCAGTTCTGTTTTGGTAAATCTACATTGCTTTATAGCACTTATGTGTTTAAACTCTTGCAGACCCGGCGAGTTCTGTGTTCCTGGGTGGAGGAGCCAGGTGTGGTCTTCCTCACTGGTCCTCTCACCACTAATGGACTTCATTTGAGAACTATGGTTTCCTTTTTTGAATGACATCACTTTTGAATTCTAACTCTCATATTAGACTGCTGTTCCGGATCATCATCAAAAACACTCAAGCCTCAATCAGACGCTTTAATTCTTCCTGAAGTTTGAAAAGAGAATTGCAAACCCTAAAAAAAATCTGAAAGAAAAACACTTGTTTAAATACAATGAAATCATCCTTTAATTGCCGTTTACTTATCCCTCAAAGTTTTACATCAAGAGCAAACACTTCTGCAGATTATAAGTGATTTATTAGTTTAGTATGCATTCACTTTTTTGCTTATTCAAATTTAAAGTTTAGCCTCAGAGGTGACTGTGTTGTGGAAAGCCCCTTAGTTACAACACTAAAATACTTTTCAGAAATGGGTTCAATTGTCTTGTGTTTTCTTCTTTCCTGCTTTAAGTCTGAACATGAAATGAATACTCTACCTTCGGTTGACCACAGTCCCCAAAACTGTGGCTTCAGTGTTCATTAAAGAAATGAGAGAATGGTCTGTGTCCTTCAAACCTGCAAGCTTCAGACCTCTCGGTGATGTTGTCAATGGTTACGAGTTCTTAGTTGTCATAACCGTTGCCTAGAAACAAGGATCTCAAGCGTCCCGATAGGTTCGGTCATCGGTCCTTCTTAGCATTATTAGTGTTTATATGAAAGAGAAATTAAAGATGTTTCTATTCTCTACCTGATTATGGTATGGCATTTGTATTGTTTGCATTGAATCGCATTTTTATCTTTGCTGCGATTATCTATTTAAAAAATTTTAAGAATTATAATGATAAAAAAATCTAATTGCATATGTAGCATGTGCATATGTAAATAAAAAATATGTACTATGGCATTTTTTGAAAATTGGGCCAAACAATATAGCTGAACCAATAAAGATTTTGCTAAGAAGAAAGCATTTAAAACTTTATATATTTTGTTCTTTCGTTTATTTTTTGCTAGATATTGTTATATCTAGCACTTAAATGTAATTCATCAGTCATTGTTGTCTCTTTTCTGTTTCTCAATAAAACAAACAAAATTAATGCGAAGTCGCTCCTAAACGTCACTTCCGGGAGGCGAGTTGGGCTTTGAGTCAAAGATCTGCTGTGACAGAGCGTTTCTTTAAGGTCTTCTTACCCACCTTCAGCTGATTTTGACTTTTGATAAAATGTGATGTATTAGGACAGCTGCCTCACTCAGACAAACGCGTCAAATTTGTCTTTTTCAGAACATTTGAGGAACACAAACTGTGTTAGCTTAGCACATGCTAAAAGAAACAGAGGTCAATATAGATTCTTTGCAGACATCTGCTGTATTATTTGTCCTTTTTAGGTGCATTATGTCCAACGAAGACTTGATTTCTGTGGATTATGAAATTTTTGGCAGAGTACAAGGTGTATTTTTTCGGAAATACACTCAAGTGAGTGAGGTTTAAAACCACTTACACCATATTTGTGAATGCAGTTGTATTCATGAGGAAACCATACATCTGACTGTTGTCATTCCTTTATTTTCCAGGCTGAAGGGAAAAAGCTTGGCCTTGTTGGCTGGGTCCAGAACACAGATGCAGGAACCGTTCAGGGGCAGCTGCAGGGGGGCCGCTCCAAGGTGCAGCAGATGCAGCAATGGCTGAGATCCACTGGGAGCCCCAAGTCGCAGATATCCAAGGCAGAGTTCAGAAATGAGAAGGCGCTTACCAGCCTGGAGCACTCCTCGTTTGACATCTTAAAATAACTTGTTGCCGACTTGAAACTAACAGATTCATTAATTTATTTATTCTGTTTTATTGTTAGAAATAAACCTCATATGGTTCATTACAAATGTGTTTACACCACGTCCCAACACTGGAGGATATGTAGGACTGTGTGCCCGATGTTACACTTTTTTCTTATCATGAAATTAGGGTTCTTTTTTTTTTTATGTCTCTGATGTTTTAAGCATCAGTAAAAGCACTTTAAAAATAAAATGTATTATAAATACAATTGTATTATTATCTTATTCATAATGTTTAAATGGCAAAAATGAAAAAAAAAAACAACAATCTATAATTTTTTGCTGTCTTCCTTGGCCCTATTTTCAATTGAGTTATTAGGGTCAATAAATCTCAGCAATACGTCTGTGCTGGTGGTGGTTATTCATACAAATTGTTTTAATGAAATCTCTGGGGTTTGGGAGGCTTTAAACACTAGGCTTCAGCTGCAAGATTTTTAAAAACTCGACAGGGTAGCAGATATATAAAAACATTGCACATTTTGGACGCAAACATCTGGACTACAAATAAAAGGAGACGGTGCTGTAATGCTATCATCCCAACAGGAGGTGGCGCTGTGGGACCGTGGGCGCTGTGTTCTGTTTGGTACTGTTCTCTCTTGATGTCACACGTTGGTTGCAAACGTCTGTTTGGGTGTTTGGGTGGCATATTCTGAAGAGGTTTCATGACTTTTATGTAGTGGATTTTTATTTAAAATGTTTCCTTGTAAAGGAATTTTGTTTTTTAGAAGGGAATTAATAAACGGCTTACATGCCAGCACGAGGCAAATGTGTTTTAACCATCTACAACTGCGATGTTAGGGTAACGACCTGACTACAGCCAATGGATAGCACCATTAAATGCTTGCCTACAGAGGTCCAGGGGAAACTCCGCTCCGGGGTCGCTATCCCATCGCTTCAGCAGTGCGTGGAGGAGCTAATCCTAAACAGCATCGACGCCGAGGCGACCTGTGTGGGTGTGAGAATGGACCTGGAGGCGTTTAAAGTCCAGGTTCTTGACAACGGAACTGGGATGGACGCTGACAATTTGGAGCGCTTAGGGAACAGATACCACACAAGCAAATGTCGCCGGGTGGAAGACCTGGAGAACCTCAGGTGGTATGGCTTCAGAGGGGAGGCTCTGGCCAGTCTGGTGTCTTTGGCAACGCTGGTTGAGGTCTCATCCCGAACCAAATCATCACTCAAGACTTACGTCAAAGTTTTTAAAGATGGCAAAGGTATGGCAGTATTCGAGGCAGAGAACCCGAGGCCTTCTGCGGGGACAACAGTTGTCATTTGTAACTTCTTCCACAACATGCCGGTCCGGAGGAAGAGGCTGGAGCCCGTCCTGGAGGGGGAGAGGGTCCGACACAGAGTGGAAGCCATTTCTCTCATGCACCCCTCTGTGTCCTTCACCCTGAAGAATGACTGCACAGCAGCGATGCTAGTCCAGCTGCCTAAAGCCAACAGCATCTACCACCGATTTGTTCAGATACACAGCCTCAGTCGAGCACAGAATCTTGGGGAGATCAACTTTACGCACCAACAGTTCAGTGTTGTTGGTTACGTTGGCCGAGAGGGTCATTACAATAACTGCCTTCAGTTCTTGTATGTAAACGAGAGACTCCTGCTTAAAACACGGGTGCATAAGCTGATCAACTGTCTCCTTCGCAAGCCGAGCAGCATAAATCAGAAGAATGACAGTCCTGAACGATCTGTTGGCAGTCCCAAGCACAAACGGAGCCAAGATTTGCACGGAGTGTACATCCTCAACATCAAATGCTGTTATTCAGAGTACGACGTGTGTCTCGAACCTGCCAAGACACTAATAGAGTTTAAAGACTGGGATGGTGTGATGGCTTGTGTAGAAGAGGCAGTCAAAACCTTTCTGAAAAGGGAGAATTTGACTGTAGTTTCCCAGAATGATGACTGTGTTAGCGTCAAACCGCTACACGCTCAGACAGACAAAGAAGGGCGAGTCGGTGGTACTGGTCAGCAAGCATCTGGCACTGTTTCCACAACCGAGTATGATATCGGAATGAAACTCGCGTCTGATTCTGTTCATCGCAAGGCCAAAAATGATGAGAGTGTTTGCACAGAGTCTAGTTTGATGCTCTGTGAGGAAAAGGTTGAAACGACACAGCTAACCGGTCATTTGGAG
>CAAE01015019.1:3952159-4070898 GCA_000180735.1 Tetraodon nigroviridis
CAGGAAGACAAAGGCCGTCTGCAGGAAGTAATAAAAGGATCAGCCTCTCTGATCCATATATTCACGAATGTCTGCAGGCTCCAGATCCATCCCAGAGCAATATGGTGCTACCAATTCAGCCATCCAAATGTGGAGACAAGACAAAACGGAAGATCTCTCTGCATCCACCCCATGACAAACCACGTCAGATGCCGAACAAGGACGGTTCTTCTGCCATTCCTCTTAAAATTCCCAAAATTTCAGCCTGTCCAAAGGTGTTTTTGAGAAAAGAACCCGGATCTCTCGAACAGTTTAGAAGAGCGTACGGTCAATCCGAAACCAAGACACTAGCATCTCAAGAGAGTCAGAAGAATCCAGCAAAGGCTCCCTTGATCGACGCCGCTGGTCCTTTAGGGGCAGAAAAGAGATTGGAAGGCTTTTGTGGGCCGCTCGGTGACGTCCAGGTGGAAGCAAAAAGATCTTTAGCTGCCAAACTTTGCCATATGAAACAGCACAGCATCCAAAACCCACAGGTGTTGGAATGTTGCCCCGGCACAGATGTCCTCCGAGACGCTGGCTCTGGGTCCAGTCCGGAGCCGGTCCCAGGATGCAGTGCCAGTATCCAGCTGTCAGAAAAGGAGCAAAGTACCACAGTTGGAGACTGGCTCCTTCACTACGATGCTTCTTTGGGAAAGAGGGTTTATGTCAACAAGGTCACTGGACTCAGCCGCTACGAGGAGCGGCCTCTGGAAGAAGCTAACGTACGATGCACATCCGATATCACCAACACGGCAGTGAACGTCCTCTCTGAATCAGGTACGTTTGTCATTTTTATGGTTATCTTGACATTAAATTGATGAAGAACACCTTGTTCCTGGGCCTCAAACTGCAGGGGTGGAATCCAGGTGTTACCCGTTTCAGAGGGATCTGGTGTTGCCCTTTGTACCCAAATCCAGGAGCCAGAGGGTGATTAGCGTTGGGCTTGATGACAAAGGTACCTCACAGTCGGAAAGTTTTCCCAAAATAAAGACTCTTTCATTGATGTCCACATTTAAACTGCTTTTCAGACACCAACAACAGCAGCTTCGACTCACTCAGCACACTGTACTCCAAGTGGAATAACCCTGTTTTTGTCCGACCTCCTACGGTAAACAGCGTTTCCTGCTCATTTATCCGTTGGAACATGGATCCTGTGTCGTTTTGGTCGTCGTGCCACTAAGTCCTGGTCTGTGCGGACAGGTCGGTTTGGACATATCGCGTCAGCAGGCTGATGGACTGGCCGTCAAGATCCACAACGTCCTCCATCCATACCGTTTCTCTAAGGCCATGATTCACTCCATGAAGGCAGAGTTTCCCCAGTTATTCCAGCAATGTTCCTTTTTATTGATTGTGTTTTCCTTCTGCAGTATGCAGTTAACTCATTGCTTTACCGTCTGTTATAGGTCATCCATCAAGTTGATAAGAAATTTCTGGCGTGCCTTATTAGCAGCAAAGATGACCAGACCACAGACTTCCCTGACTCCGAAGGTAAAGCAACAGCCGCCACTGTTTTTGTCGTTTGTTGATTTGATTTGCTGAAACGTTTGGGATATTTACATTGGAACGCCAGGAAACCTGCTTGTGCTGGTGGATCAGCACGCTGCACACGAGAGAGTTCGACTAGAAAATTTAATTGCAGGTAAAAACGAACTGAACAATAATCCACAAGGTGAATGTTGCAATTTAATGGAAGGAATGAATTTGGTGTCTCATTACAGATTCCTATGAGGACGACCCGGCTGCTCCAGGGGAGAGACGTCTGTGCTCAACTTCCATTGTACCTCCGCTAGAGATCGGTGTAACAGAAGAGGAGCTCAGGCTGCTCGGGTATGTTCTGCTCCACCGCTACGGTTTTGCAGCAGCTTAGACCTCATCCCAGATGTGCTTCAGCGGATATGAGCAGCAATATGAAGGGTGACGGCAACCATGGCGACAGAATGAGTGGGTTCGGGACTCTACCTCTCACAGGTCTTGCCAGCCGCATTTACGCACTTTAGGCCTGGAAGTGAAGTTCTCACAAGCGGCAGAAGCAGAGATTTTGGTGGGGAAGGTACCAGTGTGCTTCACGGAGAAGGAGAGTAACGAACTGAGACGGGGTAGAGCTTCTGTCATCAAGCCCATCGTTGAGGTGAGGCTTTCAAAATAAGACCAACCAGTTGTGTTCAAGAATGGTTTTAAACTCACGAGAATGTTGAGGAGGAACGTGGCCTCTGAGGGCCTCGTGGGTGTGAGCTTGTGTAAATGTGTAAATCAAACACGTGGAAAGGAAATTAAATAAGGGGTGACGTCATCTGAATGTTAAAAAGGCTAAAAATTTTCTGTGTGACCATTATTAAAGTGTTCATTAGTGACCGTTGGATTTTTAACACCATTTCTTCTCTGCAATTGCACACCAGGAATATCTTCAAGAGCAGCTTGAGGTCAGTCAGTAACAAGTTTTTTCCATCTAGGTACAAATGATTCAAGGTACATTCCCAAACCTTTTTCTTTTTATTTGAACCAGTTACTTCGCTCCACTGGCAAAGTTGGAGGAACGCTGCCTCTCACAGTGCTGAAGGTGCTAGCATCTCTAGCATGTCACGGTAAACACATTTTTCCCTTTCCCTTCTCTTTAATAAAGACAAGCTTCAGTCAAAGATGGACAATCACACACTAATCACTGTGCATCAAACAGGGGCCATCAAATTTAACGACAGCCTGAGCAAAGAAGCGTGTCACAGCTTGGTGGCTTCCTTGTCCTCCTGCCACTTGCCATTCCAGTGCGCCCATGGCCGCCCATCCATCGCTCCTTTAGTTGACATCCTTCACCTGGACAAAGACCAGAAGGTGCTGCTCTGCTCTGTCTGATGTGATGTGATACATCTACCATTGAAACCACTGATCAGCAAGTGTTGCTGTCCTTGCAGGAAGTGCAGAAGCCCAACCTCCAAAAGCTGAGAAGAATGTATAAAGCATGGCAGCTATATGGAAATAGATAAGTGGGTGTGTACTCTTTTTTAAAGTGTATTTTAAAATCTCATATAACCCAAATTTTCTAACATTAAATTAAAATATCCAAAACCTGAGATCAAAATCTTGCTTTGTTTTTTTTTTTTTAAAGCAACTGTAGACTCCCACAACAATAGAGAAAAAAAGATCACCAAATAATATAGAAAAATGCACCAGCAGGAAAGTAGACAGGATGAGAGACGGTGAGCTTGTAAGTGGTTACAAAGTGGCCAAGTAACTGTTATGTGATCAGCTTCCTTGTCTTGAAGAAGCGTCTCAGGTAGAAAACCTGCCAGGTGGCCAGCGCACTCAGGCATGGCCATGGAGATGATGCTGAGGAACAGCACCCGGCGGTTGGTGGAAGCTGTCGGGGACCAGAGAGGGCAGCACAGCAGCAGGAAGCGACACAGATGTGAATGTCAAATAGGAATCCTAAAATATCACATCTGAAAGCTGAATATTCTCTGTGAGAGGCAAAGATTGTTATTTTCTGACATTTAATTCCGATTTATTCATCTTTTATCCAGGATTCTTTGCTTTAAAAGTTCAGAAAACTATCATGGGAGAAAATTTGTCTTAGAACTGGAATGGTGATGAGCAGGTAGTGAGTAAATTTACTTTCTTCAGGAAGTGCTGATGTGCGTATTGACTTAAACAGTTTAGGTAACTTACCGTTTGTGGATTGCATTTCTTTCTCCCGCTTCATGAAGTAGACCAAGCTATCTGCGATGGACTGTGAGAGCTGCTCAATCTCTTTCATCTTTGCTTCCAGCGGAGTCAGTTTCTCCCAGTTTTCAGTCTGAGCAGTAAAATTGGGAGAACAGTGACATCTTTACGTCTGCAATGATATTATTCTTCCACTCTCACCTCTTTGCGATCTCTTGCTTCCACGCCACGCTTTACATTCAGTTTGACCAGTTGATCTGGGACTTTTCCACTGCCTAATGTCAAGTGTATATAAGTTAATTTCATTTCTAAATATTATCATTAAACTGGTGATGTTAATGGTTTATATGATTTTAATATTTTTAACTACATGTTTTTCCAAAAACCGTACCCATTGGAGATGTGCTGTAGAAGCACAGTTCAAACTTGTCCTGCTTTTCTGTTGTGAATGAAAATCTGCCTTTGGTGGCGTTCTGCCTGATATACAGCAAGAAGCCATTAGAATCAATGATCTGAGGAGAAAAGCAAGAGAAAATGTAACAGCAGATCCAGAAAGGGACGTCACACGGAATAGGGCTTATACCTAAATTTGGTACTATTTATTTAGTCTTCAACCAGAAAAATGTCTGTGATAGTTCCATACGGATTGCTTCGTGGTTATATGCATACAATTGAATATAAGACACTTGTTTTTATTATTATTTTTACCTGGAGGCACCCTAAAACAAGGGTTTAATTAACGTCCAGCACCTTTTTATCCCAAGTAAACTCTGTTAAAGGACTTGTTTAACAGGCTGGGCAGCGTCGGCATATGGTGCTGCTGTGAGGCGTTCGCGTACCTTCAGGTCGGTCGTAGTTCTCGCTTCTTCGCTCAGCTCGTACTCGCCGGCGACCAGCACGTTCTCCTGGAGGTCTTCGCGCAGACATTTCACGCTGTTTACCGGCAGGTAGAAATGAACGGCGGATCCGAGGTCTGACAGCAGAGGTATCAAAAGCAGGGCATGAACTCTCGCCATGCTGAGCGGCGAAGGCGCCGGTGCTGTCGCTCCTGTCGAATTACCGCCCGCCTCCCTCTGTTTTCTTTTACCGGTCCCCTCCCTCCAGTTCCGCCTTCAGTCACGTGTGTGCGCCGCCCCCACATGTTCCCCCTCTCCTCTCCACCACCACCGCCCCCCCAAGTAAACAATTCAATGTCATTTGGGTCTTTAGATGGTTCCTGATCCATTTTGGGTGCACACTTCTGCAAAAGACGTTCCAAAGTGATGCGTTTAGGGCGGATGGTAGTTTCTTTAAAAAAAAAAAAAAAACATTTCCAAGGAAATTTGTGCAATAATTAGAAAATAGTTTAAAGCAATTCAACATGCATCTTTTAAAAAAAGACATGCTTTGGTTTCATTTTTATATTTGAGGTTTCTTTTCTATGCACTAGGGCAAAAAAAAAAAAGAGACATTTTTAATCACGGCAACGTGCGTGTGCGCTTGTTTATTTATAGATAGGCTCACGTTTTTCATCCCATAACGCCTTGAAACGAAAGGGATCATCTATGGCTCCCGACCCGCGTAGTGGAGCTTTAGATGCTGTCGCCTTAATCACACACGTTTTCATTGATGCGACACACAAACGAAAGAAAGATCAGAAAAACAATGCTGCTTTTCCCCAGCATTGCCAGGTCTCTCCCCCCATCCCCGGAGCAGATGGTACAGTCTCGGTTCATTCATAAAATTCTAGCAGAGCATAAAAGGAGGGGCTTGCATTCTAGTCATTCAGTTACCAGGTGAATACCTGGAGACGGAGCCCGTAGCCTTCCATCCGTGGTAGGCCACAGTCATATTTGTCATTGGCAGGGCTCGTGTTTTTGTCCACCCCCCCCCCCCATCCTGTGACATCTTGGCTCATATCTTGACGCCTGACATGGACTCAGTGTCTCCCGCCTGCCGGACGGATTCTCCTCCCGGGACACTTTTCCAAAAGACGCCAGAGGAGGCGAGCTCTCCGGCGTCCGCATCAGAGATCCGCGCAAAGGTACGAGTGGTCCGATAATACACACACACCTCCGTGTCTTCTGTCATGCCATTTACAGAATAAGTGTTCTCTGTCTTGAGATAAGGATGGTGGTGGTGGTGGGGTGGTGGGGGGGGATTAATAACGTTTTAATTAAGCGGGCGCGCTTCGTCTCTGAACGCCATTGCGGACACATCCCCGACACAGCCGGGACAGACGCGCCGGGAACCAGCCCGCCTCGGGTCCTTGTGTTTCCGGCGTCCTGGGACCAGATGCGAGCGCGTCAATGCAGCGGTTCATTGAGAAAAATAAATCCATTCAGGAGACTCCACAGCATCCCTGCGTCAGTGTTGACGTCAGACACAAAGGAAAAGTCAAATATTGATCCGGAGAAGGCTATTTCTGGTCGGGGGTGATTGAAGAATGGCTGTCCCTAACATAAACGCGTTGTTTATGATGGTCCAAAAAAAGATGGCACTTTAAACATGAAAAAAATATATACATGTATATATATATATTTTTTTTTTTTTTAAATTTTTTTTTTTTTATTTTCTTCCAAAAACAGAGCTACACATTGTTCCAACCGTCACTGCGATTTCCTCCACCCCAGACTTCCAGTGGATGGTCCAGCCTACAATCATTACATCTGTCTCCCCATCGCTGGGTAGCAAGCAAGCCAATGAACCGCGAAGCCCTCACCAGGCAACACCCAAAGAGGGCGGGAACAAGGGGAAAAATGCTGTTAAAAAGGGGAAAGCGGAGCAGGTGGGTCGCAGCGCATCACCCCTGACGACGCGCACAGCAGCCGGTGGTGCGCGTTCACATGGCTGTGTTTCCCTGCACCAGCCCCAGTCTGGCGTGTGCCTTCCATAGGCTCCCGATTTATATTCAGGTCACACCGAGGCTGCAACAATGGTCTATTTTTAGAGGCGTTGCAGGGAAACATGCGTTTGCCATTTTTCAAAGACTCTGCTGGTGACGGATGGAGCAGATTAGAGGCGGATGAAACGGCTGGCTTCTGCGGGGCAGTAACTGGGCTTTTTTGCTTCCCTTCCAGCTGTCTCCAGAGGAGGAGGAGAAAAAAAGGATAAGGAGGGAGAGGAATAAAATGGCCGCAGCCAAGTGTCGCAACAGGCGGAGGGAACTCACAGACACGCTGCAAGCTGTAAGTAAACACTTGCGCCCACTGTTGGTGCTCTGCCAGGGTGGATGCTGACGGATGTCCATCTATCCGAAGGAGACGGACAAGCTGGAGGAGGAAAAAGCCGCCCTGGAGACGGAAATTGCCAACCTGCTGAAAGAGAAGGAGCGGCTGGAGTTTATCCTCGCCACGCACAAGCCGGTGTGCCAGATGTCGGAGGAGCTGGAATCTATTTTCCACGAGCCAACAGAGCTACCGCCCAGTCCGGAGGACGACAGGCTCCCAGAGGACGGGGCCCAGGAGGCGCCTTCGCTCCAGGACATGGACATCCCGAGGGATCCGTCCACCGCCATCTCTGGGAACTCCAATATACTGTTGTGTGCCAGCGCTGAAATGAACGCCTGCGACCTGGAGCCCTCGCTGGACGTGAAGGAGGGCTTGCTGGAGAGCATGCTGCCCAGTTTGGAGGAGAAAAGCTCGCTGGAGACGGCTCGCTCTGTGCCAGACATAGACCTGAGCGGCTCCCTCGGGCTCTCGGACTGGGAGACCCTGTACAAGTCGGTCTCGGGCGACCTGGAGCCTCTGGGCACGCCCGTGGTGACCTCCACCCCCACCTGCAGCAGCTACCTGTCCGTGTTCACCTTCTCCTGCGCCGAGCTGGACTCTCTGGCAGAGGAATTAGACGGCCACAAAGGTTTGGGGGGCAGATCCGAATCAGTCGACATCCTCAACTCCCCCACTCTCCTGGCCTTATAATCCGGGGCCGGAGTCGCCGGTCCCACCTCTCCAGGGTTCCTGACTGACATCAGAACACACCAGAACACACACACAAAAATGTGTGCGCGCCACCAAGCAAGTGTATGAAATGTGCAGCTAGCAGAGGTGACGCTGCAAGCATGGCTGCCACAGGAGGGACTGCAGTCAAGGGTACCTTTCCAAATGCATGCAGACTAAACACAACTAAAGAAAAAAAAGACAACAAAGCTTCTATGTGTGACCTGTTACTAGATCTGAGACGTAACGTGGACGTTGATGTTGCAGTGAGGTTTGTGTCTTGTTGTGAATAGTGCAACCCAGTTGTTGTCAGTGTTCTTTTCCATATGGGTCCCGTGATAATATTCTATACCTCGACTCATCATCAACTGTGGTTCGACCTCATTGAAAGTTTTCCATGAAAACATCCTATGCGCTATATCGACCGGAGATGTAACTTTTATTTATTTTTGTACCTCTCAGGCTTTGACTTATTGGTTAAAACTCGACGAGCATTGACTGCTTATGTCTGCTGCTGGAGAATACTAACAATAAAAACGTTCAGAATGGTGTTTGCAGTCTGATGGCGATGGTTTTGGGTCACAATAGGGCCATTGTTTCCCAGCAGCAGGGGCCGATCTTGGGATTGGCCCCTGCTTGGGCGCGGGCCTCCGTTCTGTCGCTGCAGTGTGCAGCCCCGGCGCTTCTTGATGGGAGGAGCGGCGCGACTTCCCCACTTCTGCCCCCACTATGCACTCTTACATCCCTGCTTACGTTTTTGGATGGCATAGCCCGAGTTCCGCATTCCCGAATCCTCCCAGATTGGGATCACGTTTATAAGAAAATCGGGCTAATGCAACGATTCCCACTTTTTAAAATCTACTCTCGACCCCCGGCTGACCAGAAGAGAGGACATTCGTTGCACCTGGGATCACAGTCAGGTCAGTACGCGTGGAAAAACGCGAGTAGTCGAGGAACAAATGTATTTTTGGATGCTAAAAAGCTCGCTGGCGCGCCGCGCATGGGTGCAGAGGTCCGGCAGCCCAGCCGCGTTCGGCTGCCCGGTTCATCAGCAAACCCACAGACTGTAAACTAGATTCTTCTTTTTTAAAAACTGTTGCAGTTCTAATCCTTGTTTATCACAAACGGAGCCCACTACTTGCAGACTGTTGGCTCTTTTGTTTGCATGGAAGCACGGCGAGCGCGTTCCAGAACATAATGTTCCTCTAGGTTGTATTTGCGCTTCGACTTTAGTCTCAACTTGGGGCATTGAAGGCGAAAAAAAGTCACCTTTTTCACCGCAGCACTCTGATGGGAAGACTTAAAATTACGTAAGAAAAATGCCGCACTAAAGAAAAACTTCCGCTTTCAAGTTGACCAGTCGTCCCAGTACGCATGCCTCAACACGGCCCAGACGCTCCAGTCCGGGGAACAGGCTCCTCCGGGAAGGCATTCAAAAGTAATGGGTTAAAGAGAGAGACACACGGGACCTTTATAAATCTGCGTTTTAACTGGAAAGTCTGCATTTTAAAGTCATTCTAGAGTTTGGATCTGCTCCCGTGTGTTTTTCCATGCAGGGCTGTGGGTTCATCACTTATTTAAAGTGGTAAAATTGTCACTAGCCCTCACAGTTCCCCAACAAGGTGCTTTTCCCTGGTTCTCTGCTGGTTTCTCTGACTAACCGACCTTGGAGGTTTTGGTGGATGCATCATGCCTTCTGGAAATCTGCTGAGCCGCTGCAGTAATTTCCTGTCTCTTGGCTTACTTGACTCATTCACTTCTCACTTTGTCCCTTATTTAAATGTTCTTTAGTAAACTCTGACCCATGACAGCAGTGAAATTGTTTGGCTTTGCGTGTTCTCAGTTGCCATAAGAGTTAAATTAGTCCAGTGAGTTTAGACTATTTGTCCTCAGCAGATAAACAAAGCAAATGTTATCTTCAATAAATCAAAGGTAATTGCAGATAAAGAGCAGGATTCTTCTTGCTGCCGGATTCATAACGTACGGGTTGGACTCAGCTTTGCGGCCACCTGAATAAATCTCTGCTTTGGGCTTCTTTTCCTCAGCTGTGGTCACCACCGAGTCTGACACGATGCCAGGACAAATCCCAGAGCCGTCTGTGACGGCCGGCTCTCTGCCCAGCCTGGGGCCGCTGGCCGGGATCTCGGCCACCACGCTGACCGACAAGCTCAAATACGGTGACCTGCAGGATTTTGGCTCCGTGCTGTCGCCGCTGCACTTCCTGGACACTCTGGGGAAGAGGTCCCTGATGATCAAAGCAGAGGTGCGCCTTCACACGCGCACGACCACAGCTGCATCTGCAGCCTGTTTTCCTGTATTTATTTAAAACTTGGTCCTCCTGGGAAAGAGTCGACACGTACACTTAGAATTTCAACCAATTCCAGAATCAATGGACCTGGAATATTCACCAACTCAGAGCTACACAGGTTCTGGGCGGTATGGTACAAAAAAGTGTGTGATGGTTATTCAGACCTGTGCATGTCAGGATTGAATAACCATCACTAAAGACGGGCCCAGTGATGTATTTTTCCACTCCGAATTTCTTTTGTGGGTGTGTAGAGAGATGAGGAAGAAGAAAGGAGGAAACGACGACGGGAGAAGAACAAAGTGGCCGCCGCTCGATGCCGAAACAAGAAGAAGGAGAGGACAGATTATCTGCAAAAGGTGGGACGTGCCACCTCCAGCTGTGAGCAAACCCTGAGCTTTGAATACCATTTCGGCCGGTCCTACGTGCTGCACTCCTTTCTTTTTCCCAGGAATCGGAGAGGCTAGAAATGCTAAACTCTGACCTGAAGGCGCAGATTGAGGAGCTGAAGCTAGAGCGGCAGCAGCTCATCCTCATGCTCAACCGTCATCGCCCCACGTGCATTGTCAGGACGGACAGCGTCAAAACCCCAGAGAGCGAGGGGAACCCACTGCTGGAGCAGCTGGAGGCCAAATGAAGGTGCAGCCTCATTCTTAGCATTTCAGGTGGCGGAGACAGTCACCAAGAAGCACTTAGCTTTGGACTTCAGGTGAAGCGGCCGCTGGGGCCGGCGGGGCCCACAGAGCACGGAGCCCAAAGACGGGACTCTGTTCAGTAAGTCCAATGACAGAATGTGAGGTTAAACACATCTACTGGTTACTCCACATTCCATTATTTTAAAACTATTTGCTAAATCAGAAGTGTACATGTTTTTAATATTCATTATTAGTCAGCATGGTATCTTTGTTGTGCCTGTATTGGATTAGGGCGGAGTTAGGCTACAGAAACTTTTGTCTTTTGAACAAATAAATCGGTTATTTAAAAGCTCGGTGTAGAATAGCAACTATTTGGCGACATCTAGTGGAGAGAGTGTTGATGACATCTTGGTGTACTTTGGGTCCTTTCACATTGAGTGGGAAAAAAATTGCTCAAATCGTTTCTCGTTTGGCGCAGGCGTCATGTATGCACATATATACTGTTTACATTGTATTTTTTTACAGTATTGTTATTAGCGATTATGTTTTTATACTTGTGTATAGGAAGTTATCCAAACCTATAAGCTATCAATAAATCCAGTTTTGTATTTTCATAATAATAATAATATACATGTCTGGTTTATTCTATGTGTAAAATTTAGACTTTTAACATAGTTTCACTGTTGGCGCACACCTTTGCTCCAGTAATTAAAATAAAGACGTTAAACGGCGCCACCTAGTGGTCGACGGGGGGAACGGCGGCTCCAAGCCACCGTCTGCCTCCGCGCATGGGTGGAGTAAGAGTTGGTGCAAGCCGAGATAATTGTTTGAAGTAGGTTACGGATCAGGTTCTACAAACAGTCAGACTTTTGTGGGAAAGTTAGGAGGACGCATATGCTCGAGAGTACCCAAATGGGGACACCAGAAATAGCAAACAAGGTGGCCTCGCAGGAAAAGAGCGCGGGGGACGCGCCGGGGGACGCGCCGGGGGACGCGCCGGGGGACGCGCCGGGCGGCCTCGGAGCGTGTGCGCCCTCCACGCGCCTGTACGGGAGGCGCTGGCTGATGCTGCTGCTCTTCTTCACCGTCTCCATGTCCAACGCCTACCAGTGGATCCAATACGGCATCATCAGCAACATCATCATGAAGTTCTACGCGGTGGAAGCTGTCGCCGTAGACATGATCTCGATGGTCTACATGATCTTTTACATCCTCCTGATCGTTCCCAGCAGCTGGCTGCTGGAGAAGAAGGGCATGCGCGTCACGCTGATTTCTGCCTGCGTGTTCAATAGCGCCGGGGCGTGGATCAAGGTGGCCAGTGCCAGACCCGACTTGTACTGGGTGACTCTACTGGGCCAGTGTGTTTGTGCCATCGGGCAGGTGCTGATCCTGGGGATCCCCCCCCGGCTGGCGGCGGTCTGGTTTGGCCAGAATGAAGTTTCGAGCGCTTGTTCCATCGGTGTGATTGGGAATCAGGTGATTCTATGACACGACAGCCTCCGCTGATCTGGTAAAAGCAGTGCTCCAGGCCCGCTCCCCTAGATGCACGGACAGTGGTCTGAAAGCAATAATGAACTTTAAACCCCCCCCCCCCCAGTGGCAGAGCAGGTTTTCGCTTTAAACACTGACGCGTGTGTTTGATCTTTAACAGCTGCATTTTTTCGCCGTTTCCTTTTGGCTCTGTTTAGTTTAAATGCTTGTTGACTTTGCACCTGACACAGGTGAGCTCCCAGAGCCACAAGATGGGTTTTCTGACGCGTAATCCAGGCGTCATGGGAAGGCTGCCGCCGCCTGGCCCCAACAAGCCTCCCTGTGTCCTCCTCTTTTGCAGCTGGGCTGTGCCATCGGGTTCCTGGTCCCACCCTTGTTAGTGCCCAACGTGGACCACAGGGATGTGCTGGGGAACCACCTCCGACTCATGTTCTACACCACCGCAGGGGTGACCACCGCCCTGCTAGTCCTGGTGGTCGTGGGTAAGCCCTGCGGTGGGACCGTCCCCTCGCTGGCGGGGCCCGTTTGTCCATCAGCTGCTGTGTTTGTCTTTGCAGTGTTTCAGAAAGAACCGCCCAGCCCCCCCACGCTGGCCCAGGCCAAGCAGGTCCTGTCTGAGGGGAGTTCCTACTCCTCCTCCCTGCTGAGGCTGCTGCAGAACCGAGCCTTCGCGCTCCTGCTGCTCAGCTACGGTGGGTTCCCGCTGGCGGAGCCCCCCAGAGATGGCCCCTCTGGCCACACTTGCTGGTTATAATGGGAGTAACTATGGTTTACCGGCTGGAGGGCTGGTGTCCTGTGATCCACCTGACCACAGCTCCTACAACAGAGACAGGCAACACAGAAAGCTGGGGGTGACAGTTTTCTTCCCTTTTTTTGTTTTGCAGGCTAATACAGTTTGAAAACAGGTTTGCAGCAGACAGGAAGTCCAAAAGCACAAATGTAAATGTATTCATTTCCATGAATGCAGATGTAGTTTTCTCTTCTTTTTCTCCTTGTTTCTCACCCGCAGGGATCTTAGTGGGCGCCTCCTACACCATTTCCACCCTCCTGAACCGGTTGATCATCCACTTTTACCCTGTAAGTTGCAGCATGTGTGAGTCTGATCCTTGTGTGGCTTTTTGTGACACACACAACAGGAAATAAAGGGGCAGCGTCTTGTGCGAGTCTTTCAAAGCTGGCGTCTCTCCTCAGGGGGAAGAGAAGAATGCCGGGAGAACTGGCCTGACGTTTATCCTGACTGGGATCGTGGCGTCGCTCCTGTGCGGCCTTTGGCTGGACAGGAGCAAAACCTTCAAGTGAGACGGGTTCATGCAGAAGTAGCCCTCCTCCGTCTTCATGCGCTCTTTGCTGTGTCCTGTCTTCTTTTTAACTTTTTAAATGAATGCTAATTGTTTGCCTAATTACCCTCCATGATTAGAGACTCATCTAAAGCTCTTTGCTGGTTGACCTTTGAACCCGTTACTGTTCCCGGCTGTGCTCCGCTCCTCCCCAGACAAACCACCTTTGCCATGTATCTTCTGACGCTGGTCGGGATGCTGGTGTTCACCTTCACGCTCGACCGGGGCCACCTCTGGCTGCTCTTCATCACCACTGGAATCGTAGGGTAGGTAGCCATCCTGGGGGGCAGCCAAAGCCTGCTGGGGCAGGAAGGTGTTGTTCCGTTGTTGGAGGAGGAGCAGCGGCCATGGGCGTTTCCTTGTTCCTTCGGCAGCCTGTTCATGTTTGGTTATTTGCCTCTGGGCTTTGAGTACGGAGTGGAGCTCTCCTACCCAGAAGCAGAGGGAACCTCCTCTGGTCTGCTCAACTGTTCGGCTCAGGTCTGTGAACGCAGCATTGTCTTCTACCCTTTTCTACCCTATTTTATACCCTTTATTTTGTTTCAGGTGTTTGGGATCATTTTTATCTTCAGCGAAGGCAGCGTTATTGATCGGTGGGGCCCTTTGGCAGGAAACATCTTTCTATCTTGTTTTCTGCTCATAGGAACAGTGACGTCAGGTGAGACGCTGACGCCGTCCTCCACCCGGTGATGGGGAACCACACACACACACACACACACACACACACGTCAGCGGACGTGGACGTGGTTTAATTAGACTGAGGAGCAGCTTAAAAACATGTGCTGCCTTTGGCTTCAGGGTCCTGAAACTGGTCCCTCAGAGGTCAGCAAGCGGCCTAGAAAGCAGAGCCTGCGCACGTACTGAGTTCTCATAAAACTCCCACCTCTATGCTGTTAAACGCCCTCATTTTTTTATTTTATTAAACACCAACGTGGCTAAATTTGATGTTAAAGTACTAAAATCCTTTACACAAGGTCAAATGGAATGAACAGCTAGTATGACCTACAAAGTAACACATTTTGCTAGATAATATATTTTAGGTCACATTTTTAAACAAATACATCCAATTTGACCCTATTTTGGGCAGGATTAATCAAGTCTGAGCTCTGGCGACAGAAGGCCAACCTGGAGAACAGCCTGGCGACGGTGAGTCTAACGCACGCTTGCATTCACCACACAACCGGTGGGAGGAGCGCACGTCTGTGAAAGTGAGCGCTCCTCTCATCCGTGTGACACCTGAGCTATCGTTCCAGCCTCCACCACCTGCACCATCGGCTCAGGACTACGGGGCCACAGGGTGGAGCGCTTCCTGGTGGTAAATCCTCCCCAAGGGCAACATCTGCCAAGGTAGGAACACACACACACACACACACACACACACAGCATGTGGATTCTGGACAGTTGCTCCAGATGAAGAGGAGACTGAGGGGTCCCTGGATTTCTTTTTTTAAGCACTGAGTAGATTTATCACCACTTTATTGGTAACAAGGTCAGATCTTATGTGTGTTTCTTCTAACTTGTGCGAGTGAAAACCAGAAAAACCGAGAGCTCGCACAGAGGCTGATTTCGACATTTTAATTATCTTGACACGATCTGCTCTTGACACATTTTACCATAACAAACATTTCTGCTCCTCCGGCAGCACCTTTAGGGAAAACGGCAGCTGCTACCTGAAAACCAGCATCCACCTGCAAAGTCAAAGGTGTGACCGGAGGCAGGAGGAACGCCGAGGCTGAAAAACCCGCCCCTGCAGGGTTCTTCACGCCAGCCGTCAGTGTGCATGTTTTCAGGGCATCGCGCACGCTTTCACTTTAGGCGATGCCAACGTTAGCGATGATTAACAACCGGATATGGATTTAAATGCAAAACTCTGGTCACTTCTAGGAATAACTGGGCTCACACTGGGTTGGCAGGTCCGTTATTAGGGAAAGTTAGGTTAAAAAAAAACAGGTGTTTTAGATAAATGATACTTTTTTAGGAACAAAAATATATTTATATATAAAATTCACATGTTAAGAAAAAAATATAGTGTTTTTCTTTGGGAAGATCATCTGTTTCTTGGGAAAAATTGTCATCTGACAGTGGATAAAACAGCAGCGTTGGTTTTGGTGTGTGGCCACTTTATTTAGTTACTAAAAAAAAACTTGCCAGTCATCTTAATTTAAAACCTGTTTTGTTCATTTACCCGCCAAATAACTGAACCACCTAGAAAGATCGGCCCGTCAATCCACTGTGGGCTTCACGCCAGCCCTGCGTGGTCGCCGTGGAGACGCGTTCAGGCCTAAAGGCTTCAGTTACGCTTCTTCTGTCGTGCTCCAACGTCTTCCTGTGAGTCTGGCAAACACTGGAACCCAATCAGCATCCCCACGATGGGGAAGCCTAGAAACACAAACACACAACGACTCCCACTCGTCCATATTTCAGATGTTGTTTTAAAGAAAACCAATGAGAGACAACGCTGATATATTCCTCCGTTTGGTGTGGTTCAGACTTACTGGCCACTATGAGGGGCGCCATGACGCCAATAGTCAGAGGGGCAGTTTTGTAGATGAAGGCTTCAGACAGAAAATGTCCCAATGCCAGCACAAAGGTCCAAAGAGTGATGTGGTAGAGCCTGCAGGAGCCAGCGAGATGTCAGAACCTGTGAAGACAGGCCAGTGGAGGAGGGACAGGGAGCTTCCTTACGTTCTGTTCTGGATATCGATGGCGCAGGCGCAGCGGATGATGGAGGACAGCAACGTCCAGATGCCAAAGGTTCGAGCTTGGAGCCCGTTCACTGAGGAAATAAAAGAAGAATTCGAATAATAACTCATATCCCTCATTATGGAGCCAATTTGTTGTCATCTGCCTAGAGTGTGATAATAAACAATGGGAAAAGAACTTTTTTTTTTTTTTTTGTATTTTACTGTTTATTTGAATCATTTATGGTGATAATGCAACCATGCATTTACGGGTCCTGACTATTTCTGCGGTGGCCAGGAGGGCTGAGATGGTCCCCGGAGGAGCTGGACCTCTGCAGGGACGCAGGACCGGCGGCGCTCACCGAACTCCGGCGCGCCTGTGTAGAGTTTCTCCGACAGAAAGCGGTGATCCCTGAAACTCTGAACGGTGTTTCCCATCGCGATGACGGACACCATCACCAACCAGCTCCGCAGGACGTTCAGGAGGCGGCTCATTTTTTTTAAAAAATTATCTGCAAAATATGTTGATGAAAAGTGACCCTGAGGCGGACGCGCTAACAGCCAGCGGTATTCATGCATAAGGCAAATGAAATCAACGAACGTGCATATTGCCTGTTATTAAAGTCGAATAAATAATAATACTCACCAGCGTCCGATCAGAGTTCCCGAGAAAGAAAACTAGTAAAAAATACAAGCATAAAAAATACAAGCAGTGCAGGCAAGCTAAGGTGCTGCGGTGTCATTTTGACAATGGACAGTCAGTCAATCTTGGCCGTCCGGGCGGACCAATAACAGAAGCCCCTAGTGGGTTCATTTAGTGGTACCATTTATCTGATTGGCCTACGGCAACATAGGGTCACGCCCACTTTCTTCGGCGACCAATTAAAATGAAGGAAGTCCGAAACCTGTCAACCGGGGTTCAGTCGCGCTTACTCCAAAGAGCACACAGGAAGCGAGAGAGAAATCGGTTGGAATCCACGGTTTTGTAACCCGTGTCTCGTCAGGAAACGTCCCCTGCGTTTGCAGCATGTTTACGATTTCCGCGTATTTTTTTTTTTTTTACCGTTTTCTATTCGTGTAGAAACACACTGACATTACAGCCTTAAGATAAAATAGTTTATTTGCTGCTGCAAATTGTTGCTCGTACGTGCGCGCACGCTCCTCCCTCTGTTGCTAATCAGTTGTTTTAGTTACCGGGAGGATTAGCCAGGATGGCCGAGGGGCTGTGCTGATGGCCCCGCTAGCCAGCAGTTAGCAGAGCCAGAAACAAGCAGGCAAGTCGAAGTTAATGCACATATTCTGAATCATAAAAGCATCTACTAATCGGTTTCAGAAAGAACCTGTTTAGCCATACCACAGCTGAAGTCATTCACGGATAATGGCTTAATAAGCTAACTCCTATTTGGCTGCAGGTCTGGATTTAATTTTAAGGTCCTTTCAGCTGTTAACCAAAGAACACAGTAAAATGAGGTTGTGTAAATGCTAAGATCACTTCACACCGCGTGGCAAAACAGCTGTTTCGGCGGGCTGTAATGGTTTAGGACGCGCTTTTGCCACTCAGGTGTTCTGCCGCTGGAGGCGGCGCCATGAGCCGGCCCAGGAGGATCTGCTCGCCGGGCGGCCGCTCCAGGTAAAGCCAACATGCCCGCTGTCCCCAGGGGGGAAGACGGCTCCCGATCGCCCTCGGACGACGATCAAGAGTAAGTTTTGCAGTCAGTCCAAACGGGTTATTGATCAATGAACTCTACCTGGGATTATAAATGACTATTGGAACTTTCATTGGCAGCACCAGTTGCATGCAGCTATGCAGCTTTCTGGCTGTGGTGCAGCACACTTGCTGCCTGATTCAGGACGAACCCTGTGAACAGTGGTTGGGCCTCGCTTGGTCTCTGTTATCCTGTATCTGACCCCTAATTCCCTCTTAAGCTGTCCTTAGTCATACGTGGCTCTTAGGGCCACCTGCTTTCAGCCCTCTTTTCCACCACTTCTGCTCAGGCTTGGGCCGCCCCAGCCTCCAGGTGACCGATCTTACCCCCACATTTGACCCAACCATCTGATGATGAATCTTTTTACTTGAATATTTGCAAATTTCATCGGTTTGGATGACATTCCTGCAGCGTTAGCCCCGTTGCCAGGGTGACGATCCCCTGATCACCTCTCCCTTCTGAATGTGCCTAAATATCATCGTCCTCCATCTTCCATGTGGGCATCGAGCGAAGCGAAAAGCAAACATTTCCGTGCCCGCTCCTCTTATCCAGAGCGAGCACGGCTGAGTGACTCGGGCTCCATCTCTGTCCCGTCTTATCACGTTTGCGGGCCCCGATAGGCCGGCTGTGTCTGGTGCTATCAGATCATCTGCACCTCTGTACGGGTGTTTGCCAGCGCAGCGCCCGGCTTGGTTATTCCAGCGCGTGTGTGTGGTTCTGTTCCTATCCGCTGGCCTGAAACAAACAAACAAACAAACTCACGCTCCGGGATACGTTTTCCTCCGTGTTACGCACCCGTTCTGCTCCGCGCGATTGCAAAATGTGTGTTTGTGTTCCCACAGAGACAACCCCTGCGTCGCCTGGTGCGGCCTCAGCAGGTCCATCCCCGTCCTTTTGTTCTTCCCCGAAGCTGCCGTCTCCAAAGATGGCCGCATCAGCTCCACCGGAGGTACGGAGGCAAACGGAGTTGGTCGGAGGGAGGAGGGACATCGGAGGCTTCCAGCCGGCCAGATGCTGACTGTTCCCTGTCTGCTGTGTTTGCTCAGAGCGCTATCACATGGCCTTCAAGATTGTGCGCACAGAGAGCCGCTTGGTACGAGGAATACTCGCCAATCACGGATTCCGTGAGGTAACCTCCTCCGCTCGGTGGTGCAGGTTGAAAAGCTTTGCCCAGATCTTGTAAAAAAATGCATTGTTTAGCCGCCCGAGCTATTTACGAGCCCTCTTGCCTCTCAGGAGGAGCAATAGTGGCCTTGTTTTCATTCCCCTTGATTGATATTGCCCGTGTGGAAGGCCCGGAATGCACTTGTGGAAAAAAAAAAGAAGTGAAATGACCTCAAGAGAGCATTAATCCCATTTCACGAGCGCACAAAAGCCCCGTTCTTGCTCTTTCCAAGCAGTTAACAATTAATTCCTTTTTTATTTCATTTCAATGCTTCTTGACTCCCGTTAACCCACCATCAAAGGCGGACCAGTGTCTACCAGGGCCGCGGCCCAGCCAACCCTTAATCAGTCTTTATTGCAAACATGTGCGGCTGCCCCAGACTCCGAAGGGCCGGTGCTGAACTCTGCCCGCTAACGGACGGCTGGAACAAAACAAAACAGCAGAAAAGCGCTGGAATAACATGAGGGTGACGAAAATCTCCAGGCGGGTGGAGATCATTCCTGAGATTTAGTTGACACCAGCTGTCAGATCTGACATCAGATGTTACACCGCTGATAGCGCTCCGTGTACGGAGCAGCTGTTTTACACCGCTTGATATTCCGATTGAGGGTTTGCAGCCTCAGCCCGACCTGGTTCTTCCCTCCAGGTTCACCAGAACAGTAACGACTTTAACCTGATGTGGTCCGGATCCCACCTCAAGCCTTACATGTTACGCAACCTCCAAGACTTCCAGAAGGTCAACCACTTCCCCAGGTAAGACGGGAGCGTCCGCGCTGGTTGCAGACGGGAGAAAAACCGCTTCCCTCTGCTGCGTTCCAGGTCGTACGAGCTGACGCGCAAAGACCGCCTCTACAAGAACATCCAGCGAATGCAGCAGGCTCACGGATTCAAGGACTTCCACATCGTTCCCCAGACGTTTGTGCTTCCCTACGAGTACCAGGAATTCTGCAGTAAGGCCCGCCGTTGGGAGCAGCAGGTGGGAAACGCTGTCTGAACGTCTGCTTCTCGCTGTTAGACAGCTTTGCCAAAGACAGAGGCCCGTGGATCATCAAACCGGTAGCGTCTTCCAGAGGTCGCGGCATCTACCTGGTCAGCAACGTGAGTGACCCGCCAAGCCGAGCGCAGCGTCAGGCCGCCAGTCAGCCAGTTCTCGACACTGCTGGCCGCTCCAGCACGTGCGGGATTTTCCTGCTGCCTGTCCTGGCCTCAGCCTTTCCATCCCAGCACACGGAAAACCTCTCACCAGCGGCCCCGTTCTCACACTCGGCACCCATGCACGTGAAAAAGGCCCCAGCAGCAGTGGAAAGAAAGTGTCCTGACCCAAAAGGGGCCATCCATCCATCCCGGAGAACAACATCTTTGTCCCATTTAAAATCTTAGCTTTCTAAGTAGAAGGAATCCACTTGCCGTCAGAGATTTTTATCCATATTTTATTTGCTTTGCTCCCATCTTTTCGCTCTCTTGCACACGAGTGGACGCAGATGCAGCGCACGCAGCGTCACGGTCCAACTGCTTTGAAGCTCGGGCCAGCAGATGGTCAGCACAAGCTGCAGGCCGGGCCGGTGGTGGTGGGGGGGTGGGGTGGGGGGGTGACGAATTCTGGCGGATGGATGCGTAAACACACTTTCACATTAACGTCAAAGTTAGATGGGAGTTAACCTCACACACACGTCCTCTGAAGGAACGACCGTGTGAACTGGGACCGTCGTCTGGCCAGATGTTATCAGTGTGGGGGGGTGAGGGGTGGGGGTGCAGGGGTGCGACTCGTGTGTCAAACGGGCGTTTTTGCCCCTCCGGTGGGGAGTGAACGCCGCTGCCGAGTCCTCCAGGAGGAGCCAAACAGGGCTTTTGCTCTCGGAAAACACGTGCACGATCATTCTTCTCAGGCATTTTTATGAAACAGTGGAAAGAATGACAGAGTGATATTTGGAGAGGAGAGAGATGTGTTCACCCCCCCACCCTCTCTACCCCCCGAACCTCCGCTGAGGTGGGGCCCTGTGCAGCCCTTCTCCGTCCCCCCTCCAGCACCGGGCCCTGCTTCACCTCCACCTCCTCCTGACCCCAGCTGCCTTCGATGCTGATCATGACTCCACCCAGAGCAATGAAGCAACGTTTGTTTGGAAAATGCTTCATGCTCCCAACGTTGGAGCTGCGCTTATTTATTTGTTTACTGTCTGTTTCAGCCAACTCAGATCTCCGTGGACGACAACATCTTGGTGTCTCGTTATATCAATAACCCTCTTCTGATAGACGGTAGGTCCATCTAATGGCTGATCCACTGACATGAAAGCGCGTTTTGCCACATCTTTTCTTACTGACCAACAGAGTTCAAGTTCGACGTGCGGCTGTACGTTCTGGTCACCTCCTACGACCCGCTGCTCATCTACGTTTACGAAGAGGGCCTGGCCAGGTGAGCGCTGCCCTTTGGGTCGAAACGTAGTACTTTTCAGCGTTATCCTGATAACAACTAACTAGCACTGCAGAGATCGCCGACCTCGGTTTGGACAGAACAGCTTAACCGACTTTTTCGAACATCCAACGTGCCCTCGAGGGCAACTGCGACAGCACGAACTTCTCAAAAAAGCTTGAAGCCCAGAGAATAATGGACCACAGATGGTCGAGGAAATTAGCTAAGGAAATTGTTTGTTATGAGTAATTCAGCTGTGTCCTTAAGGCAGCTTGTGGCGGTGTTTCTGGTGCGCTGCAGATCGTAGCGACCCTGACATCCCGGCTGCGTCCGCAAGGGGGCGGCCTCGGCCCGCCCGACCCGCCGCTGGCCGCTGGAACAAAGTGCTCTATTGTTCCGTGTATGATAAACTCATCAGCGGCCTTGTTTTAATTGCATCACGTTGCATTTATTGACTGTTGGCTTTCAGGCCTGTAATTGTATATTTGTCCAAAAAGAGGCTCTTGTGAGACGAGGGATCTGGGGCGCACCGATGATTTATGGAGCCTGGCTGCTCAGCTGTGTGTGATAGTGCTCCATGATGGAAACCTTGTGCCACCACCCTCCTGTTTGCTGTCTTCATTATCAAGGATGGACCGTAAATTATGCCTAAATTCTGAATCCGGCTTTTATCTGCACTCGTGCTGGCATTCAGAGGCACGGGCGGTGCCAAGGAATTCTCTTTATTGCACATGTGGCATCCACTCCTCTCAAGTACGGCCAGAAAGCAATCTCTCTCTCTCTCGATGCCTCGATCGCCCAGTCGAGTGGGATGAGGTCATTTGGCCTTTTAGATTTGTAGTGATGCTTTTTGATGACACTGATGTCTGATTTCTAAAAGGTTTTTTTTAAATCTTGTGCACAGATTCGCCACCGTCAAGTACGACCAGACTTCAAAGAACATTAAGAACACGTTCATGCACCTCACCAACTACAGCGTGAACAAGAAGAGTAGCGATTATGTCAGGTAACTCTGATGAGGCCGGCAGGTCTGTTGTGAGAAGCTGGTTGCGCTCCTCCATTCACCGCAGGCAGAGTGTTTGAAGTGCCTTTCTCTCGGTTCAGCTGCGATGACCCTGAAGTGGAGGATTATGGGAACAAGTGGAGTATGAGTGCAGTGTTGAGGTATTTGAAGCAGGAGGGGAAGGACACCACATGTGAGTGAAAGCTACATTGTTCCCTTCTCACCCCTGCATGTTTCCCTTCATCCTGATGCCCACGCAGACCTACCTAGTTCAGCTGTTGCCCTTTGCATGCCCGAACAAAAATGCCGCAGTGGAACCAGCGAGTGTCTGTCTCAGTCGATTTCTGTCTGCCTTCTTAGTGAGACAGCAGCACACTGGATAAGGATCAGTCACAAACAACAGCATCGTAACAGAGCCTCAATCATGTATAACTTGTATTTGTAAAGTGTTTTCGCCCGGCTCCCTAGTGCCCGTTCCCACCAGTGTGCCGGTTCCACTCCCTGTGCTATAGGCAGAAATGGGGACTACTCAGTGCCATCCGCATCCTAAGTTTCCACGGTTACACATGGCGGGTGGAGGTGTGTGTGTGTGTGATGTGAGATGCAACAAAGGTCTGCGTTGTCTCCGTGCCAGTGTTGATGAGACAGGTGGAGGACCTCATCATCAAAGCCATAATGGGTGCTGAGCAGCAGATAGCCACCGCCTGCAAGACCTTTGTTCCCCACAAGACAAACTGCTTCGGTAATTATTCCCCACTCTCTCCCCCTCTCTCTCCCTCTCTCTCTCTCTCACACACACACACACAAAAGACCCACTCCTTTCCCATTTCCTTTTAGTTTCATATTCATTGTCCGGCAGTTCCTCCGTATTATTTCTCCATTGAGCCGTGCCGACGCAGCAGACGGTCATTCTCCAGCGTGGAGCCTTCCTGCCTGTCGCAGCCCTCCGACCAGCTGGCTGGCTGCGGACAGCCTTTGATTCAAACAGGAATCTGCATCCTCATTCTCCTCCTCCTCCTCCCCCGTCTCCTCCGTGTTGCCATTCAGGTCCGCCCGATTTGGCCTTACTGTTTTCTTGGCAGTTCAACCGTGCAGCGGTGGGCTTGTGTGAACTCCATTTTGGAGCCATTAGCCATGTTAGTGTTGGCACTAATTATCTGCGCGCACTGTCTCTCTTTTTCTATGTCTGGCAGTCTGTCGGAGAGTTTGAAAGCGAGCGCGTCAGCCAAGCCTCCCTCAGCAGCGCTGTCTCCTTTTCAATCGTTTTCCCCACGTCTCGCTGGTGCTGTTTGTTTAGAATTCTCCTTCTCCCTCTAACACTCTCTTTGACCCCTCAGACGCGAGGAAAATGAAGTACTTTTACGGTTTTGACAGACTTCTGTAGACACAATAGCCTGTTGGCTTAGTTGTTTAGGCTGTAGTAACACCGCCAGTCGGTTGCCTGCATGCAGATGCAATCTGCACCCTGAGCGCTGCAGCCGCATTAGCCTGGAGTGTGAGTGGTGACCATGCAGGTATTATTAAAACCTCTTTCTCTCTCTCACACACACACCTCTCAAAGCCGCCAACAAACACCCGGATGTCACCTGCCAAAGGTGCGTGAGTGAAAAACACTGTTTTTTCTAATAAAAGTCCAAATATGAAGCGACACTTTATTAATAGTGGAATGTAGTCGTGCATACAGAGTAATGTTTGTTATCTATACGCGTGTGTGTAGGTGTGTGTGGAAGACGTGATGGAACAAGTGACGAGCGTACAGGTTGGCAGAACCCCTCTGGCCTCGTCAGACGTTGCGTTTAAGTCCCCCTTTTGCTTGCACAGATCCCCCGAATCCTCAGTTCTCCTGAACCTGCACCACACCCCACAACGTGTGCATGTCAGGGCCGCGGACCCACTAAAAGCAGCCATTGTTTCAGAGCTTTTCAACAGCCCCTGATTCGACTGGAAGGGAGCCACGCCAGATCATAAAGCTCATTTTAATCTTAATTTACTGCAAATTGTTCTCTGCCTTTTTAACGTCTATTAATGCTTTTAATGCAACATTTATTGTTGTCAAATGGGATTTCTTCCCTTTGCATAATCCACCACTAAATGGGCGTACTGTAACAAAGTCTTTTTATAGCTCGGTAATGTTTTATGTGGGGAGAAATAAAAACAACAGCATTTACTAAAAGGTTTGATTGCATAGAAGTGTGTGTGAGCAGGCCTCTGTGTGTGTGTGTGTGTGGAGAAAATGCCACCCATGCTGCTGAGTACTCCTGCTGTGTGATTAATGGACAGGATTTTTTTTTTTTTCTGCTGAGGGATGCTGATTAAGAGATGTTTTGACTAAGATCTGATTAGCCAAGCCAAAGACCTATTTTATTACACACAAAACATTCCACTTGCTCCCGCATTTGGCCGAGCGGCTCTCATTACGTGTGGCTTATCCCCAGCCCGTGAACCGCTCTTTTCCATGTGTCGCGTTAGCGCTCCTGCGTCGATAGAGAAGCTCCTGGTCGATCCATCTTTTTTAAAAACCTTATTAATGGGTTGTTTTTATCATCGTGCCAGCTGTTAATTATAATTTGCTGTCTGTGCAGCGGCAGTGAAACTGCGAGCTGCAGTAATGATGCAGCTGTGCGACAAAACACGCTTAAAGGAAACACTTTATCCTACTGATGTGGTTGTTATGGTCCAACGAACTGCACGGCTGGCGTGCAGACCTCATTAATTCTGGGTGTTGCGTTGTCTCTGGAGGTAAAATTAACTGTTGCTAGCAATAAATTTCTATCCGAAGCTCCGTGTCGCCAGTTTTCTCTCCCCCGTTTGTTTTTCTTTAACGGGCGTGTTGTGGATGTTCGCTGCCTCTCCTCCGCTTGTTGTGGTCTCTCTGTGGGTGTATTTTACAGCTCTCTCCCGCCAGCGGTCGAGCCACAAAACAAACGCGTCTAGCGGCGAATAGCGACTGCGGCGTCTGCTCCTAACTGGGGGAAAATGCTCAGCATATGGAGCCTGCATGTCGGCCGCTGCTGAGGTGGTGAAACGCTGCCCCATTTTCCCTTGTTGTTGTGGTGCTACCGGTGGGGCCGTGGCAGCCTGAAGCCCCTCTCGCCCCCCCAAAAAAACCCTAATACATAATATTTCATGACACGCACGGCACTTTTCCCCCAATCTCTGCATTTCGAGGCTGGAGCGGAAAGCATGGGATAACCCTGCAAATGGAAAACTAAAGTCCCTGCTTAGGCAGGCGCTGCGTTCTAATGGGGGTCCAGTCTGTGGCTAGAGTTTAGGATGGCGGTGGAAGCTCAGCTGCAGGTCTTGGCTCAGGCGTGCATGGTAGACCTCGTTAAGTTCCATCAGAAAAAATACACTTGGCCCCCACCCCTTGGACCTTGTGACGGTAGCGCGTGTGTGCTCCTGACCCCTGAAGCAAAAGCTCCATTTACAAAACCCCAAGTGTGTTTCCCCGGCCTAAAACAGGCCCTGAAAATACAGCAGCGAGACATAATATTTGTGTTTTCTGGAACTTTTACAATCTTTTTTGTGTCTGTAAAGGTGGTGGCCTCAGGAAGAACAGTAAAATGGGAGTAGGTCTGGAAAACCCCAGAGCCCTCCATTTCCTTTAATGCAATTTGATAGCACCTTTCATTCCATCCTCTGTGTCTGGTGAACTCCCAGGTCTTTCAAACTCCTTGTCCCCTGTTTGAAACACAGGCCCTCTGTTCTGGGCCGCCGTTCTCCAAACGTGAGCCGCGATAACCCCGCATGACATCACCCGTTTAGCGCTTTCACAGGCCGGAGGAAAACCTCACCATCTTGTTGTTTTCACTGAAAGGCCGAATGCAAAGATAAACAAACGAGCCCAGGTCTGTAATAGCCCCCAATATATTAGCTTTATCGGAGACCGTTTGCGACTGGAGATGGCTATCGGCCCAGGGTGGCGACTGCACGCTCAAATAAATTCAACTCATCCCGCCCAAGCTGCCATTCTTCATGCGTGTGCACGACGTTAGCGATCACTCGCTGTCATGCTGGCTGTTGTGTGCTTAACACTGGCACTGACCTGAGATTCCTGAATAAACAGTGCTGCTCGTAGCAGCTTTGAACCCTCCCCCTCGAACCCCCTGGCCTGTTCTCAACACAGACTTTCTTTTAAAGTGCCATTAGGAGGTTTTTTCCCTCTCTCTCTCTCCCTCTCTCCCTGGATCTATGGCTGGGTTCTACCCTATCCCTGTAAAATACTGTGGTTTCCTCGCTGCTGAGGCCGGCGGGTCGCTGGCATATAGCGTGACACTCCCAAGAGCAAAGCAGGGGCTTCGATAGGGCACGAAGGCCAAATCCGTTGCATAAGTCAGTGACACGAGACAGAAAATGGAACAGCTTAAAAGGCTTCTCTCTCTCTCTTTTTTTTTTTTGAATGCTGCAACTTTTTGACCTGTTTGTTAAAAAAGGAAAGAAAAAAAAGGACAATCTTGCCAATCACTGAATGACTTAATGCTTCCAAATCCCCCGGCTGGTGCCGTTCGGGACAGACTGTCAGACTGTCAAATTTCAGGCTTTAGACCGCCGGAGCCCCACTTTGGAGACGCTGTTGATATTATGATGCCGAAAACCTTTTTTTTTTTTCCTTTTCTCGTAGTATTTGCACACCAGACTTCTCGTTAATACAGAGTGACAATCTGTAGACTGCTTAACCTCCCCTGTAATGAGAAAATGATTCCCTTCATGTACAAAAATATTCACAGCCACAGCGTGTTTTTGATCAAACTCACTCCGCGAGCAGCTCCATGACAGACCAAATGTGTATGTACTTAGCGAATGTAACCAAGCCAATGCCTCAGTAGCGGGCTTTGGTGATTTGGTGCAGGACATGCGTGTAATCAACAGCAGAAATGCACCGGACGGTGTTTACATTTTCCGGAGCTGTGATAAAGCTCCAGGGGTGTTGATATGTGTCGACCTGTGCCTGCAGGGCCGCTAATGTCTGCCTCTCCCCGCTGATGTGCATCCTCTGCTCTCTGTTGCCCCTTGCAGAGCTCTACGGTTTCGATGTCCTGATTGACGCCAATCTCAAGCCCTGGTTGTTGGAAGTGAATCTTTCTCCCTCCCTAGCATGGTGAGTTAGGCTGTCCCCGGGATTCGTGGATTCCGACCTGTCTGCATCTTCCTACCGACTGACGTCGCTCTACCTCTGACTCATCATTCTGTTTTTGTTTCTTCCTGGATGTACCTCCAGCGATGCCCCCCTGGACCTGAAGATAAAAGCCAGCATGATTGCAGACATGTTTTCACTTGTTGGTGAGTTCCTTACATCCATTTGTTTTCAAAGGTTTCGCATCTACGACTCATTCAGATAAAACGAGAATAACACGACATGAACAAAATGGCGGTTAAAGTCTCAAATGCTAGTCGGGCTGTTTGCAGCCTGGACCCATAGTAGAACTTCAAATGTGGAAAGAATTAATGATTAATGAGCAAAAACTGAATAGTGCAGGAAAAAATATTTATTGTTTCCTTAATCTCTTATATGTCTCTTTAACAAAGATTTAATATTCTCTTGCCCGAACCCGAAGATATATATATATATATATAAAAAAGCAATGAGAGAGAAAAATCTAATTAAGAAAAGACAATAACTCATGAGTCTTTAGACTACATAATAAATTAACCTTTCAAAAGCCTCTAATTTATCATAATCTCTTTATTTTGATTGCTCCAACTGATATATTATAGAAAAGAAGCGTTCATGTGCTCTCGCTGAGAACCCAGACCCGGCTGTGGCTTCGCCCCCCCTCTGCTCCGGCCTATTATCTGAAACGGTTTGTGGAGTGGAGTCATAAATTGCCAGTTATCTTTGGACTCAGCTGTCAGCGTGCATCTGGGGAAAATGAGCAGTGGCATGTTAAACATAGCACATGTATTATGTACCAAACAAAGTCTCCATTGGCTGATAACGCCTGGGCTTCCTCCCAGCTCTGTAAATAATGACAGCATTCCATTAGCATCCATTTTCTGCCTGTGTGTGTCTGTCAGTCCCGCGTCACTCCTGTTTGTAATAATTAGCGTGCCTGAGCGGGAAACATGGCGAGGGCCCCTCATCTGGTGGCATGAACGCTGTAGCACAAATAGCCTCAAACTCCAACCTGTCAAGTCGAGCGTCTGCTGGACGCAGCATAAACTAAAGTAAACGCTACCCTTCTTCCAGCGGTTAGGGTTGAGGCGGTGTGGGAACTAATAAACACAACACCACTGACTTAGTTTTATTGACCGTGTGGGAACGTTGTAGTGGGAAACGTGAAGCCAAAGCCCACCCTTATCATCTTCCACCGAAATGCAGTCAAATGTAAATATTTGGAGCTGTGTAACTCTGGACTGTCACTGTAAGAAAATAAACTTCTTAAGAGGTTAAAGAAATACTCTGACAACCTATATATTTCATTTCTGGAGTGTGATAAAAATGCTACTGACTATTTTATTGAAAGGCTTAATGTAAAACATTCCGGAAACCCCCCCCCCCCCCAGATGTATCTAATGAATAAAAGCTTTAAAAGGTTTCTTGGAGGCACATTTATTTATGTTGCTGATTAGTGGTTTCCTTCTTTTTCTTTAGAGTTTTATGCAAAACTCCAGGCTCGCTTGTGCATCGTATTCCTGGAGCTGATAAGAGTGGTATTGATCCTGGCAGTAAAGCAGATTTAGCAGATTCTCCACTCTGGTTGCCTTTGGCGCCACTCTTCAGCACCTCTAAGCCTGTTTTCTCATTGTGAACTTGAAACTGCAAAAGGAAATATGTCTTTGATTTAACATGAAGTTGCAGATCTGATGCAGTGTTATCTTTTTTTTTTTTTTTAATTCAGTCTTCATAAGCGGCATGTTTGGGTTCCAGTATCTTTCATAACCATCATCGATTCTGTGGGCCCGCAGGGTTCGTGTGCCAGGACCCCCTGTCGAGACAGTCTCGCTCTGAACGGGTGACCCTGGAGCCCAGCCTCAAACATCCAGCAGCACAAAGAACGCAGGTACTGGAAGCCAACACACACACACACACACACACACACACACACACACACACAGAGGTTGTGTTGCTGCACTCATTCACCCTCCGTGTGTAACGTTCCCATTCTAGTCTCCGTCTTGCTCACTCCCCATTCCTCCACTGCCATTCATCTCTGCTCCGACACTCGTGGAAAATTTGCCGTAATGCAAAACAACAGCAAATGTAATCAGAGTGGGTGTGACATCAGCCTGTAAGCGCTACACTCTGTGGCTGACTGTTTTATCTGTCCTAATCAGCTGACTCATGCTCTCTCTGGCGCCCGTTGCCCAATGATGCCACAGCAGCGGGAGCGCTCGGGCCCCTCCGCGGGGCCACTGCAGCCCTCTGGCGCAGGGCCCTGCTGAAGGAGATTATCAAGTCAGACAGATTGGTGCCCCACCTTCACTTGTGCAAAAGACCTGTTTAGACACACACTGATGATGATTCATTGTTGCCTGTTGATGTGGTCTGTGTTTTTTTGTTGTTTTTTGTCTCTTCAACCCCCAAGTTGAACAGAAATTGTGATGCTCACTCAAACTACTCCTCCGTTGCCTCTTAGAGACCTCTTTCTGAACCGACAGCTGCTAAAAACGGCAGAGTGGTGAGTTTTCCTCAGACTCAGATAAAGATTTCTTCTTTTGTCCTCTCTCTTTTTTTTTTTTTGCAATTCCTCGATGGCCGTTCCATTCCCGGTAAGACATTGCCCACTGCTCTTTGCTAATTAGATTATTTGTGCTGCTGCTATTTTTCATAGTGACAGACGCATCGCTTCAATCTATTACGTTTCCATTTCATTAATAAGGTAGCATGAGTAGGCAGTTTGCGGCAACGCACCCGCTGACCCAGGACTCTTTGAGACTTTGTTGCAGGTTGTAAGTCAGTCAGAATGACAGTAAACCATAGCTCTCTCAGAGGCTGCTGCCGAGTTCCATTGGCTTTTAGAAAAGCATTTTTTTAACAGATTAAGGGGCCACAGTTGAATTTCTTTCTCAAGGATTAAACCTTGTCACTCCTTGGCTGCCTTTTCTGCTCCCCCCAGTTGTGTTAGACAAATTACATTTAATCTCCCAGCTATTTAGATGGCAAATCCTGCATGATTTGGGATTTGATGGGGTTGTGACCCGTGTGTCTGGCTCCGGTTCCAGCCGGCATGCCAGAGTTGTCAATCACAGCCTGGTTATGCAGTAGGTGGCACGGCGGAATGTCAGCTCTGAACAGAAAAGGCGACATCTCGATGACACGAGAGAGTGTGGGAGACAGTGGCGCATTTCTAAACGGGAGCTGTATTCCATTCATAGAACATTTGCAAAGATTATTGCCTCATTTAGACAGCGACAAGCATTTACACTGACCGAGCTCTTATCCGACGCAGTGGCAGAGGCCCCCGTCGGCCAGCAGCTGCGAAAAAGCCGGGTCAAAGGACAAACTGGCGGTAAAACAAGAAAGCACCCTGAGCCTGACTGCTGAGGAGGTGAGGCAGGCCGGGTTTGTGCAGACAGCACAGAGGAGCCTGCTTGACACAACATAAAAAAAATGCTTTCCTGTGGTTTCGTCTGAATTGAACTCAGATCAAAGTGCTGCGAAGGATACAGGAGGAGTACGAGAGACGAGGGGGCTTCATCAGAATCTTCCCCACTGCAGAAACCTGGGAGCTCTATGGGTAGGCTGTCCTCTTGAAAGTATACAACTGGGAACATTTAGACATTTTTAGCTTCTGTTAAGTAGCAACATCTCCGGAGCAGATTTTTTTTTAACACATTTGCCACAATAACTTAAGTATAACTGGAACTCGTGCTGTGATGATTATTGTAATTTGCTTATTATCGTCACTCCTCAGTGAATATCTGGAATCCAAGACTTCCATGAACTACACGGTGGCAAACAGACTTTTCCATGGAAGGTAAGCATTTCCATTGTGGTTGGGAATGGGGAATAAATCTCTCCATAAGTTTATGGAAAGGGGTTGAGTTCTAACGTGGCATTTGTTTGGTCTTTCAATTGGATAGGTGAGGAGTAGCTGCGAGGATGTTGCGCTGTCAATTTTTCCAGCGTGCACCCGGTGTCTATGTGGCAGGGCACAGATGAGGCAGGGGAAAGACCGATGGACTGGACTTGTTTACTGGGACAGATTTTTTACTGTAAACCAAAATGTGCCTGAGCACAACTTTTTAAACTGGTGGCAAATGTTTTGCTGTTTTTATTTGTCACTCGTTATCTGTCCTTTTGAAACAACAACAAAAAAAGAATTGGTAAAAGCTACTTAACTATCCTTATTATCCCTTTTCCGGGTTTGTTCCAGTTAATGTTGAAATAGTTAACTTTCACAACTATGCTGTGTGATAAATGAGAAGGTTAAATCATTATCGTTGTTGTTACAAAGGTGTTGAAATGTTCTGCCTCTCAGGAATGTGAGCGGGAATGTGCAGCTGCAGGTGGAGTCCTTTCACGACTGTCATGTTATCCAGTATGAGAGGAAGCTTCTGACTCTGGAGACGCATAAAAGGAGACGCCACCGCCTCACCAGTCGCTCTGCGGCAGGAAAGAGGAAATCAGGTTCTTCTCAAAACCTCTTTCAGAAATGCCTCAGTGTGAATGAGTTTGTTTCACTGCAGCACCAAAAAATGGACATATTTGAAGCACATGTGTGTATTTAATCTAAAAAGCTAATGATGCAACTGACACATCTTTTTATTTGCCGCGCTGCGTCATTCAGGAAAGGAATCGAAGACCTCCTTAACACTCAGCGGCAGTCAGGAGGCAGAGGAGTGTGCTCAGGAGGAAAGGGAAGAGGTGAAAGCGGTGCTGGAGCCACTCTCCAAGCGGGCTTTGGAAGCAGAGCTAAGCAAACAGATGGCGGCATCGCTGAAGCGCTGCCAGGCCGAGGCTCTGTCCAGCTCAGAGGCAGCCGCGCACAATGGCGGCCACAAAGTCAGCCTGCTCGACGTCCTTCAGCAGGGGTGGGACCTCAGGTCAGTCTGACGTCTGCAGCTCTAACCCTCCGTTATTACCGCATCGTCCAAGCCCTCATCATTTTGCTGAATTATAGGTGAAATATAGTATTCGGGTGAAAAACGGTGTGAAAAATAAGCAGAACTATAATATGGGGTCATTTTTGTATTTACTCTTTATTAAACCTAAAGGTTTATGTCTGGTTCTTCTAAAGGTTCGACTGCTTGTGGTCATATTTTATTTAAATAAATATATCTGCTTTAACCGTTGAACGCGTTGTGATTGACGTCTGCTGCCTCGTATCGACAGTAAAACTCAAATTATAATTTGAGGAGGATTTAAAATAACATGTCTGACTCTGTAGAAATTCCTTGGTGCTTGCCAGGACCGAACTTGAAGCGGGGAAATTATAGCTCAGGATATCATTGTTTCTGTTTGACGGCTTTTTCCACAACATTTTAATGGTCTTCTCGGGTTCAGCTGGCCCGCAAAGATTGTTAATCATTTTTTTAAAGAGGTGTAGGACAAGATAACCTTTTGGATGAAAGCGTTTAGGAGCACTTTTTCTTTCCACTAATAAGAAATATCAGCAAGATCTGCTTGTTTCTTTTAATACATCGTTCATTCCAATAGCACCTTCTTCAAATCCTATAATTTAAAGGAACTGGACACAGTACTTTGTGTTAACTGTATTATTATTGTTTTTTTTAGTAAAGTGCAGGCCCGAAAGGCTTTTTCATCGTATCTGCAGCGAGTCCAGCAGAGGCTGTTGGCAGAGAGCAGAACTGACGCCATCCCAGCCTGGCCAGACAAGGACAACGACCAAATGGTAATTAATGATTATTTTCCTAATAAATGGACCTGCATTGATTCCTATAATACAGAGTCACTCAGAATAATATTATTACGAGTGTGTACACAGATACCAATTGGGGATTTGGGGCAGCAATGATACAAGTTTTCTCTCACACATTTTCCATCTGCACAGGATCTGGTGATTCGTTTCCTGAAAAGAGCAGCCAGCAACCTTCAACAAGACATACAGGTTGCCTTTCCCAGTCGCCAACTTCCACTCCAGGACCGCAGACGCATTCTGTCTCACCAGCTCGGAGAGTTTATCCACTGTTACGACCAGGTATTCGCCCTTCCCGCAAAACAGCAGTTTAAACAGGTGATGCGAAGTCGGGAAACGTGTCCGCTGACTCGTTTTTTCCTGGTATTTTTAGGAGACTGAAAATATAGTGAAAAAGCAGGTCAGCGATGGGGGACTTTGCGTTAACGCCGGCGTGTTTCAGGAGTACATCTCTGCAGCGAGGTCAGTGGGTGTCGCGTCCTGCTGTCTGCTGAAGGAGAACCGTCCACGTTTTCAACCCATTTCAATTCAACAGTGAAGCCGAGCTGGAGGAAGTGCTGACATTCTACACTCAAAAGAATAAGTCATCCACCGTTTTTCTGGGAGCCCAAGGGAAGAGTGTTAGGGAAGAGCGTTGTGAAGGAAATGTCTCAGGCAACAGCGAAAGTTCCAAAAGTGAGTCCCTCTTGTGTTTTGAATGTCACCACATGGCTGTTGCTCTGGGTTTGGTTTATGTGTTTAAGGTTATCGTTCAAGAGCAGTGAATGGGAGCTGTTTGGGGTCTGACCAACCCCCCTCCTTCAGAACGTTTCAGGAAAAAGACTGAATCCTGGTGCGAAGGCAGGGTCGGCTACAAAAGATTATCACTCACTGGGGGAAAACAAATGTGTGTCGGGGGGGGAATGACTAACTGATGATAAAGAAGCTCTGGCTTCTATCCTTCTTTTAGATTTGCCTGCGGCCAAAAAATATTCCGGCTACGCGGAGCAAACCTTTGCCACGCCGAAAAGCTGCAGATTTTCAGACGCGGAGGCTGCTGTGAGGCAGCCGTCTGACCGACAGGAAGCAGTCACAACGCAGCCCGAGATCCAGGCCCCCCAGCACCGCTCCAGCTTCCCCGCAACTATAGACTCTGCAGATATTCAGCAGCACCGCCGCTCGGCCAGCTCAGCGACTCTACCTCTCTACTGTCTGCCGCCACCCCCGCCCCCTCCTCAGCTGCCATCCTACGCGCAGTCCTTAGCAAAGTCTCAGTTCTGCTACTCCGAGCGTCCGCCTGATCCTCCTGCGTACGCCTCCTCCGCCGTGGTCTCCCAGCCTCTGGGAGTGTCGTGGACGCCCGTCTCCACTGGCAAAAACCCTCCGAACCAGGTCCTCAGGAGGATTCAGTCCTTCACCTCATCAATGTCCTGCGGGGGGGCATCTTCTCTCCCGAGGACCATGCAACTCTACAGCCAGAAGCTCTCGAGACCCACCTCAACGATTCACGGTACAACAGGCTGCAGCAGATCAGCCCTGGATGTTGGCCAGACTATCTGTGCTGGGGTTAAGAACGTCTGATACTTTCATGCTACGTGTATTCTTTATTTCTTTTTCTTGTTCTCCACATGAGTCACCAAGAGGAGCGACTCCAGTAAGCTCAAGTCAAACTCGGTGGGGACGTTCAAAGAGTTGCACCCCCGGCCCGAGCCAACCCAGTCGAACCAGCAGGCCTTCCTCTCGGCCCTGCAGAAGCTGGCCGACAAGCAGGCTGCTCGCCGCTACGCTAGCTCCAGCCACATCAACCTGCTGACACACCACGTGAGTCCCGGAGGTCCTTTTGTTTCCTTTTCAGTTTTTAAAGCTGGTAGAGCCGGGGAAAACTGCCACCTGAAGACCGAGGGATACTCCAGGAGGATTTCTGTTCATGTGGAATATTGAGTTGCTTGTAATGTCACTCCATCCTCTAGATCTAATTTTTCTAGTAAAACAACACAACTTCAGTTAAAACCCCATCCATACAATTGAAACCAGACAGCTGTCTACTTGTTACACTGGGAGCTAATCTGTGTGATGTTTCGTGTAAGGGAGAAAAAATGTGGACCCTCTCGCTGTGAGGTCTCTGACATTTCTCTTGTTGATATTCAATCCTGGCTCCGAACCCATCGAGCCACTCGTCCGTCCAACTAGACCCGGTGGAGCCGGAGGATCCACCGCTGCGCACCATCCACCTTCCACTGTCAGCTGTCAGCTTGCTTGCACTCTGCAGGCTGGGGCTGCTGCTGCTGCTGGGGGGGCGGGGGGGCGGGGGTTGGTTGTGGAAGTGTGGGTTTGAATCGGGCTGCCCTGAACAGTGGTGAGCCGCATCAAGCAGCTCCGTGTGAGGTCTCATTATCAGATGCACGACGGGGGGAGTCATTTTTCTTGATGCTTTTTTTTGGGTGGTAATTGACGCTTATAAATTGAGGAATGTGGCAAATTGGGCCAGATCGGGGCAGGGGCACTATCATCACCTTCTGTTTACCCTAAAGGTTGTCATTCCTTCAGCCTTTCTGCCAGCCTCCTCTTCTCCTCTACCTTCTTTTTCCCCTTTGGGTTTTTTTTTTGTGATACCGGACCACACAGACTGCAGAATTTACGGCTTGATCCCGAAGGTTCTGTCTATCTGAAAGGTGTTTGTTGTATATACTATGAATACTTAATCCTGGGCTTGGCAGCAGTTTATTTAGCAGAGTAAAATAGTCCAGTGTTTGGCACTTAAAAGTACATTTTGTGCTTTCTTTTAGGACTCAAAATTGAAGCCGTTAAATCACTCGCTGGACTAAATGGAGATCTTTGTAAACATTAACGACACCCCGTTGCACTAGTTGACCTCTGAGATTTAAGTAATTGCTCACTCTCATGCTACTCCACTTGCGATCTAAACAAGTCGAACCTGAGATATGCCAGACACAGCCACAATAAAGTCAATGCATACATGGTGGTGGACAAATATGACTGTGAATCCTTCCAGGTTGTGCCTGTACTATTTTTCTATTATTTACACAGCAGGATAATATCAGCGCTTTCTGTGATAACTAAAAAAACTATCAATCCAGTAGATGTTTTAATGTTTTCTGGGTTTATATTAAACAAAATTAATATCAACAGTAACTAATGAAACAAGCTGTAGCTGTGCACATCACGCAGATGTGCATTTTTTTCCTCCACACTGTACAACACTTGGCAACATTACGGTTTTCCCACTGGACGTTTATTGCACCGGAGGAAATTAACTAACTAAAACGTCACAGCAGTATAACTGATTCTCCTGTTAAAGTTTATTTGAGATAATTCCCAGGGCAGTGTGCACAGAGGTGCAGTTTCAGATGCCGGGGTTGTAAACTGCAGGGCTAAATTCTGGAGTCATGCTATCTGATTCTGCAAAAGGTGGAGGGGGGAAGGCAGATGGACCACCTAGATATAGCGCTAAGTGGAGCCTAGCTCTGCCATGTGCCGTGTGTACATTTCACAGGTCCTCCAGATACGGGAAAAATGAATTGGCTGAAGCAGGGAGGAGCTCGTGTGCTTTTCCATCAAATATTTTCTTTGCTCTGGAGAACAGGATGACTAGTCGGGAATTATTTTGCTAACACGATTTCACGCGGCGCTGAATCATCAATCTGTTGAAGTTTTCTCCTCTGTCAACAGTTGACCCAAATGAACCTGGCCAACAGGATGCTGAGCAGAGACGGTTTCGCACTCAATCCTCCAGTGCAGCGTACTGCTGCTCCTGCGGCCCAGCGGCCAGAGGAGGGGGTCCGCTCGGGAACGCAGCTGTGTAGCAGCGCCGGGTGAGTCCAGAGACATGTGGATTACAGCAAGCAGGCAACGGTCGGGTCCAATCCAAACAAGCCTTTCAGGCCTGTTCTGCAGCGCCGCTGGATGGCTCTGACAGGTGTCGCGTCTGTACAGGCTGATATTTATGCCTTCCATTTTGCGACATCCTTAAGGTGTTGTTCTCAAGCTTCATGTTTCTGTTAACACCTGGCACATCAGCCCATGAGCCAAAAAAGCAGTTTCAAACATGAAATGCAGAGCCGTCGACCTGTATTTACACAAAAAAGACATCATTTTGTCAGTTTTGCATGTCTGTCTTGGGAGGAAGAACACCTCTCCTTCAGTCAGAGCTCCACAAAGCCTGATTGTATGTGCCAGCAGACAAGATGGGACCCAGGTATCGATAAACCCACAGTTTCAAACCCAAAAGCCTGAAAACAGAAAGCCCTTGTCCCTTCACAAATGGCTCGTTTTCGGTGGAGGATCTGGTTGTTCATTCATTCAGAAGCTCTCGCTCCAGCCCTGGCAAGCTTTCAGAGCATCCCAGATCTCCTCCAGAAAGGGACTGAATGACATGCGGGTTACGAGCCCAATGGGACCGGATGATGCGCAGCGCCTCAGTGCTGTCGGAGGCTGCGAATTGCCAAAAACATCAGATGTGGGGATTGTTTGATTAACAGTAAAAAAGCACAGCTGACCTTCGCTAAATCTTCAGTTGGACAGTATTTCCTGCAGCTCTTTCCCCATTGCTTCACTGCTTTCCCTCCTGATAAATGCTGCTGTTGGTAGATTTCACCATTGTGCACACCTGCACTTTTTTAATTGCCCACTCTTGCAGCAGTAGAGAGGGAATGGGGCATTTTAAACAGCCTTGACTTGTGCCCTACTGATATACACTGACGCAGACGTTGAAGTGAGTATTTTGATTTTGTTTCTAGAGGCAGCTGGTTGCTAAGCTTCTCAGAGTTTTTTTTTGTATTGAAATGAAACTCAAGTCCTAACTGTAAACACTGATTGGTTACACACCGTTGAATCTAAAGGCTCTGTAACCATCTTTAGAGACTTTTCATTCCAAATGTTAGTGTTTGGAAAAGAATTTGCAGACTGCCAACATTTTTTTTGGCAGGCTGATTCGGTTTTTTTTCGTCTAGAATGGGCAGGTAACTACCTGGACCGGACTCCTGAGAGCCGAGTGTGGGAGGCATGAGCGTGGTGCCAGTACTAACTAGAGAGTACAGCATTGATCACAAGGTCCACACAGTCAGTCATGGTTTTAGCTTGACTAGGGCTGAGGCTCAGGGAATGTACGGTACCTTTTTGCAGTATATAAATGTTAATGGTTGGAGATACATTCGTTTCTCATCGTCATGGTCTATGTTATGTGATAATATGTCTTAAAGTTCAGCTTTAAATTTCAGTATTATGTAAAATTATGCTGGGCCATGTTTGTCCTAAAGTTGTCTCGAACAATTTAGCTCAACTCCCAAGTTTACCCATAAACAATAACTTCACTACTGCTGTTTTTTGAAAATACAGTATTTGATTTTGCTGACGATTTAAAGCATGCTACTTATCGTGATTTGGCATAAACGCATTCAAGATCATTTCATACCTCAAATCGAGGAAATTGAATCTAATTTATAAGGATTTTGTTGTGTTATTGATAAAAAAACAAGAAGACCAAAAAAAAAACCAAGACAGCTGTATTCCGTGCAGTGTGGCAGAACTTTGTGCACGCACGGGTGTAACACATTGTCCTCGTTGAGAAATGCGGATAAATGGCCTTGATTTCACTTCACTGCTCTTTCTCATGACACAGAATTTCCTGAGTTCCCCTCTCTACACTCAGGATGACGGTGTGTGCCAAACATGCTGAAACTGTTAAGCACCCTGGCTCTTTAAGCAGCCACAGGGGTGAAGTACGATGGGTTTCAAAGAGTAGCACAGCGCTTTGAAGTGTTATGGCCAGAATCTATCAGGTATGCTACTTCAGCGCCGCGGGAGCGTCTCTCCACCTCGTGTTTTTACAGTAACCATCAGCCTTAATGTCCGCTAAGGTGGAGCTCTGTTTTTGGCCGAACTTTCGAGCTGAAACAGGATCACCAAAACAACAAAAATTACTCAAAATGTTTAGATGTCACATGTGTAAATACAGTTTCAGCAGCAGACAGTGGTTTAGGGTTTTTTTTTTCTTTTCTATGAAATAAGATTAATTAGTTTTGGCTGAGTTTATTACATTTTCTGTTGTTTTCCTTTCTAGATTTGGTGAACTGTGTCAACAACAATGGGCTGGCTCGCATGTGTGTCACTGTCGTGGCCACAAAACGGTTCCCTCATTTTTTTTTTTTTTCTTTGTTAAAACAAATGACCAAAACTTCATCATTTTAATGGCTCTATCTTCAGAAGAACTGAAAGAGGAATTTACCACAACTGAGTCAGAGTATTTTTAGTTCTCTACAGTATCCTGATGTTTGATTTGGTTGATTTTGGATTTTTGTATTTTATGATCACTCACTCGAGTGTGAAACCCCATCAGAAGGAACCTTTTGTGAATGATCTCTGATGAGGGAAAAGGGCTCCACAAAATTAGTTTGATGTCTCCTCCCTTTGAATTTAAAGAAAGGGGTTTTCATTCACATTGATTGGAGCCAGATGTAGGAAGGAGAACCCCTAAGGTAAGAATGGGTGAGATTCCAGTAAACGGATTTAGGTTATTCACTGGATTCACTCACCTTCACAGCAGGCCAAGGCTCCAAGTGTATTATTTTAGTACGCTAAATAAACTAAAACAAGACACCGTCATCTGGATTAAAAAGCACCTTCAGCCATCACATTTAAAATATGTATTATATGCTCCCATAGTGTACTCATCTGTAGTTTTACAGTTGATTTCTAAATTCTGCTGTACTGGTACACTTAGCAAATATTTAACCGTTTATGGACTTTAATAAATAGGGTGATTTGCTTGCAAGGATGCATCTGCATTGCCATGCAGCCAAAAGCAATCAATTATGCAAACAACATTAGAGTGGCTGCAGCATCAACAGCTGCAAAATTATTTCCAGACACGGCTGCTTCTAGAGAGCAAGTACACGAGCCACGACTGCCAAACCTGTGCAAAGGTATCGGGCAGAAACTCTTTCTACTTCACTTTTTTTTTTGTCTTTGCTGCCATCAGTAGAGTAGCATTATGCCAATCAGAATCTTGTTCTGGGTAAAAGAACTGTATTTTTTTGTCAGATTGCCTATCGTAGCTCTAGCTACGGGAGTATTACTCTCCTCCTCAGGTCAGCTGATGTTGTACGGTGACAGGTCAGGGCCCGGGTGCACCGCAGCACGATCCCGTTTCAAAGCGGTCACTTTCCCACATTCACGCCGAGCTAGATTGATGCGGCACATGTGCTCCGCCTGCCCTGCTGTGTTGTTCTACAGTAAGTCATATCAGCATATGAAAGAATGGCCAGCGCAGCAGGGAGTAAGCTGACACCAACGACTCCTGCAGGAAGGGAAGTCCCAGAAAGTTGAGGCTTCGCACATGTGCTGCGCTGGTGATGAGAAACTCAGATGTAACACTGCTGCTCTCTTTTATTTTTTTCCTCCTTTTCACTGTGTAGAATTTAAAAAAAAAAAAAAAATTCATGATGACTTGGTATAATTTTGTTTCTTTTTTTTTTGACAAACTCTGTCTGACTTCTCTAAAAGATCTGTTGCACTCATGGAAAGCATATGCTGCTGATGGGGAAAATAGCTTGAATGCTAATAAAATGGCAGCCCGGAAGGTCCCAGTGGTCCAGTGTGCAATGCAAGCCGCAGCCAAGCTGAGGGAAACGACTGCCGTAAACAAAGAAGGAGTCCTTGTTTTGTAGAATCTTTGGCCTTGAAAGTTTCACAGAAAAACCTTTGTCTCCAAAAAAAGAAGGGAAAAAAAAAAAAGCTGGCCAGTTGTCGCAGCATTTGTTTTTGTAATAATCTGTATGTGCTATTCTATGAACTGAGAAATGCATGGGCGGATGGCACGTTCACATGGGTTTTTGATCTCCTGAGTCCTTGTTAGTACAGCCTGAATGTTTCGCAAGGCCTTTCCTGGAGTGACAGAGTGATTATTACACTGTAGTCTCCATTGTTCTGCCAGATTAAATGAATTCTAATTTTAGAGCTTATCAGAGTTTGGCTCTGATGCGTAGCAGCATTTGAGATTTTAAGTCTGCAGTGTTTTTCTGCTGGTTTTTTTTTTTTTTTTTTTTTTTTAATCGCCGTGACCCACAGGGAGCCCATATCCCCCCCTTTTCCCCCTCTTTTAGATTTATCCTCAAAGCTCTCAGTTGCACTTTCCATGGCATTATTTTTGGCCGCGATGTTCCACATGCAGCCGCGCACCAGGTTCCACATCAACTGGGTTCGAGCGTGTCTGCAGTGGGAGGTCGGTCACCTCATCGCTCCAGCAGCAGTCGAAAGGAGGAGGGGAAAAAAAACGAAAGAAGGAGCTGAAACAGGCTTAGTTTAATGACAGATAATCCAGTTACAAACGCGTGGAGCTCGTCAAAAGGGTGGCTTTCCAGGTTGTGGCTTTGTGATGTGAATGGAACGTGAAGCTCTGGGAGCACTGAGGCACAAAGAAAAGGTTCTTAGTTCAGCATGTGTTTGCCGCAGATGTGCCCTCTGCTTTGATTTTCATCCACACACTTTGACTTGAAGCTTTCGGGGTTCTTGAGTTGTTGCGTCTTGTGTTGTTAATAAATGAATCGAAAGAATTTTTTTTTTTTTTTTTGCTTACGTACTAACTGACATGGGAAAAAGATCTTTTTGCAGCTCAGTGTTGAGTAACCCAAGCTTGGATTATGTTGCAGCGTGTCAGCTATTAACACAAGTCTGTTATTAACAGCTTAATTTGGTTTAAAAGTATTTAGGGGGAGAAGAGGGCACAAAATGTCACCTCACAGATTCATCCACTCATAATATGACAAAAAAACCCTCATGTGAACACACAGAAGAGCCAGGGCCCTCTGGGTTTGACTTATTTTTGGTGCTACAGCCTTTCCTGACATAATATCAATGCATATCTCATCCTCCACATTAGTGTGAGTGTATTTACAGACTCAGACTGTAGAGTTCATGTCTGCCTTCCAACCAACAGACCTCAGAAAGACAGAGACGATGCCTTCAAGGGCCAGACGCAGAGTCCATACAGCCTGCTGACACCGATGACCCCCCAGCAGATTAAGCCTCCTGCCCCCGGAAGCGACCAGCTTCAGTCTGCCATCAAAAAGCTGCAGCAGCAAAGTCTTCGCTCTCGGCAGTTCCTCGACCAGAGCCACCGTGGACAGCAGGTACAGAGAAGAGCTTTCTGTTTTTCAGCACTAAACTGAAAATGTAATGTTTCAGTGGCTGGGTGCCTGGACGGTTACTTTTAGAAAAATTACACCCTGGAAAAAAAATAGAACAAATTGTGTTACAGTTTGAAATAAATACGCCGTTTAAATGCTTTGACTACTCATTTGCTTATTATGCCACTATTTATGGTTTTCTATTATAAAATCTGTTGTCTGCGTTTGCAGAATCCTGGTGTGTGTGTGTGTGTGTGTGTGTGTGTGTGTGTGTGTGTGCGTGCGTGCGCTTTTTCTACTTTTTGTGATTTTTCCAGCTTCATGTGTGTGCCTGTGGCAGGGTTATTGTTTCACCGTTGCCAAACGTCATCCTGAATATTATAAAGACTCCACCCACAACAAGAGAAAAACCTTCATATTTGCAGTCGCACGGCTTTTCGAAAGATCTCTTTCTCAGCCACAGCGGCAGCGTCCTCTTTAACAGCAGCTCGTACCAGCAGAGCCAAGCATGATTGCTTCCCCTAAAATTGCGTGGATTATATCAGAGTTTGAGTAATCAAAGACTGGTGTCCATTAGGGCGTCAGAGCGGTCTAACCATTACATTTCAGAGCTGGTCCAAACTCTGGTTGTGCTTTCACTGAAACACAAGTCAAATAGCAGGGTTGGGTTTCACGTAGGACACACTCGATCATACCTTGTTAGAGGTTCCTGGGACTGAGACGATTTGGCTGTTTTCTTTTTAATCCATTCATCCATCCAATGATCCATTTTCTGTTGATGGTTGCTTATACCTAGTCAGGGTCCTGGAGTCCATCCCAACAGTCGTGTGAGAAGCAAGAATACACCCAGGGCAGGTCCGCAGTCGTTTACAACACACACACACACACGCCCACAACATTTACTCACATCCAGAGGTAATTTAGTGTCGCCACTCAACCAAATGTGCATGTTTTTGGACCCTGAAACCACATAAGCTGGGTAATTTTATGTTTACAGGAGGAGAATCTGTCTTCAAGTACAGTTGCTTTTAAATTTGGGATGAACAGAAACTGGTTTTTTATTCTCCAGTGGATTTTGTTCAGTCCGTTTATGTGCGGAGAAAAAGATACAGCGCAGCACTCTGGGATAACTTGAAGGCGCTGTAATTGGATTGGATTCTGTGATTGGATATGCTTCTTCTGCCAGCCCTCCCTGAGTGATGCAGTTGCTCTAGCGTCATTGTTTTTTCTTTTCTCGGTTGGCTGCTTAATTAATGCAATTGAGGTGATATTTCTCTTGGCACGGCTCAGCAGCCTTACGAAAGGCACTTTACGAAAACGATCCCCTGCGCTGACATGAAGTCATTTCATGAAGTCTGTCAGTTTTTGACATCTTGGACTCGCTGTGAACTTTGGGAGAGAGTTATCCTTTTTTTTTTTTTAATATAAAACTCCCCCCAAAAAAGCTGAGGTCAAGGAAGACCGACCCCGGATATGGTGGTCTCAGCAGCTAATCAGACTTTCCTCCCTAACAACCTTGCAAACCCTCCTTGTTTGTTCCGCCCATGTTGGCCTTTGCTGCTTTGACCTAGAAGTGCACGTCTATACTGAAACTGAGGACTTCTGTGAGATCAATGCACAGTCTGCTTCTTTTTCTTTCTGCTAATTACTTTTGTCATTATATAGGAGGCTTTATTGGCCCCGTGTATAAAGCAAACATCTTTAAATTAACTGAAAAAGGCATCTTTAAGTGTTGTGTGTGGGACAGAGAGAGTGACAGGGGGTTATCCCTCCACTTTAGTTCACATTCTAGTTAGTGGATGCAGACTGTGCGGCTCCTGCGCAGACTTGGCCTCAGGCCACCTGGCAGCCAAAGAAAGGTACCCTTCCTGGAGCCGCTCACACTGAGCTGCAACTGTGGGCCACGCAACCTGGAAATTCAGCTCCTCGTTTATCAACGCACAAATTACATCGGATATGTCTGTGTAGGTTCTCAGTCATCCGGGTCATAGTTGATAGTCAGATATGCACTGTCACACTGCCGGGCCTCTGAGCGGCTGCCACGTGAGGCTGGAAAACCATTAGCTTGTTAGATAGCCGTATAAAGCTGCAGAGAAAATAGCATCGGCATGAGATGTGGAAGGAATGTACGCACAGCATTCCCCTGCCCTGCTAGGGCTGGGAGAAATGTGCCTCCTAAATATCGTGTCAAGGAGAAAAAAATGGTATTATCTCACAGGCGCGCACCTTTCCAAGCCTTTGAAGGGATTCTTGTACCAACAAATAACTGATAGAAGGAACTTGGTTCTCAGAGAAGCCAGCTGCTAAGAAGAATGTTGCGCCTCCTTTGATAGTGGATTAATAAAACTGCAGTATTTCTTGTGACACACCATGATTTTGACACTGGTAACATTTTTGGCCTCGTGGTAATCCTCCTCCAAAACTGTAATTCACGTTTCCTTTTTTGTAAGAACTGTTTTATGTCCTACAAAGTGCATTTTAAGATCGCTCATCAGTCACTTTGCTGCCTTCTAGACGTCAGGGTCATTGTACGCCCTATCTGGGAAAGGAGGAGAAACCACTAAAGCAACAATACTGACGTATTTTCATCAGTTTGATGACGCTGTGGCTTTTTTCTTAGGCTCAGTTTCCGGACCGGACGACTCCTCAGGTGTCCACAATCTCGAGCATTTGCCCGTCGACCAGCTTCCACGTTCATCCCGCTCCCGGTCAGGTCCCAGGTCCCGGCATCATCCCAAAGCCACCCGGCAGTGCCAGGGACGGACAAACCAGGAAAGCAGCAGTGAAGCGGCTTGTCAAGTAAGATTAGCCTAGTTTCAAATGCAGGTCTGTCCTTTTTAACTCTAACGAGGTTCAAATCCGGTGCAGCTGGGACTCGTGTGAGTCTCCGTATAATAAACAGCATTCAAGTCCGGCACTGAGGTGTCGGTAATTGACCGCTTCGTGTGGACTGAAAAGGCGAGGGTGCTGAGTTCAGCAGGATATGGGTAACATTAATGGGAGCCGGAATACGCAAATCACGCCAAGGGTGTTTCAGCCTGTTTCGGTAAACAACCTCATCACAGGCCTGATTTCTGTCTGAAGCGTAAACAGAGCGTGGTTCAGTGGAAGGGCCCGGACTCGGAGCGCCGTTTAAATCCTGTTTGGTTTGGAGATAAGTTGAAGAGCGCAGAAAGAAAAATAAAAGGAAAAGGAGAGCAACGGGCTTGAACTGCCAGCTTCTTTCGCCCGATTACTTTATGACTTTAATACCATGACCTCCAGCCAAATTACACAGCGACAGCGCGCCAGGGCGGATAGCTAGGTTAAAAGCGGCGGAGGTTCCTTCTCAGCACCTGGGTGGACTGGAAGAATCAGTCCAGTCCACCCATTCAGGGAGACGCTCTTCCACCAGTCTGCACCAGCGTGTGAAGGGTTAAGTGGGCAACGGCGCAGTGCTGGAGTGATAGAATAGGTTAGGGCAGCCGCTGTTTGCTCCTGTGTATGTCTTCCTGGCGGTGGCTGTGTTTATCCTCTGCATGTGGAATTCCAGAGCCCCCTCACACTCGGCTCTGTCCTGCATTTTTGTGGTCGAGCAGTGTGACAGGGGAGAGTGTGGGAAAAACGGAAGCCTCGGCACCAAAAATGCACCGATGGAAACAATGAAATGAAAGAATAAGGAGAAGGGAACAAAAACGTGATAAAGTCCTGAGTTAAAGGCCATCATTGTTTGCCGAGAATGATGGATAATCAGTTGCTTCCTTTCATTTCCAGCGCTCATTTCAGGGGCCACACAATGGCTCTGTTATTGAGGTCCATCCCAGTTTAGCCCCAGTCATGTGTGAAAGAGCAGGCTGTGTACGCGCGGTTCAAGGTTATCCAGATCCAGACAGATTTCTGCCTGGCAGCGTCTTCACCCGTACGTGCACGCTAACGTCCCGCAGTCAGCAACCCAGGGGGCCGCCAGGACTCCTGTGAGGCGGGGTCTCGCTGCAGCGACAGGCCAATTTGTAACCCAAATAAATGAGCTCGTTTGGTCGTTTGGAGAGGTTCACGTCTAACTTTAGAAGCCGAGGCTGTCGGGCAGCATTACTGATAGGGTGACAGCTCCAGCAGCACTATTAGCGCACGCCTCGCCGCCATGGTGCCTCTCTATTAATCAACCACAACGGTAGTTGTTTTAACAAGATACTGTATACACACAGAAGCTCCCAAATGTGTGTTTATAGTATAACTTTATCCCACTCTGTCAGTTTAGATAACATAGAGACATTTTGAGCAGGCTCGCTGTGAGTTCAGATTTGGGTCTCACCTGCAGCGATCCTGAAGAGACGGACTGAGAGACTGTTGACAAAGAAAATGATGTGAAGAGCCTGGAGGTCAAGTTTTTTCTCCCCCCTTTCACTATGAAAGGAGTCGCTTCCTGCGGAGGTATGCCACGCTTGAAGTGGGTCTGTTCTATTTGTGGTTGTGTAATGGAATGAAAGAACAACTGTGCAACCCCTTACAAGGAGGCAGTGTGCACCCTCATTACCTTGTTAATACACCTTTGGCAAGCTGCTGTTACGGGGCGAGAGGTTAATGCAAGTTAAGCTTTATTTATTGTTCCCTCTAAAAATGCTTAACAGATTTCATGTATAAGGTTACAAACATGTCTGCTTCTGCTCTGCACCCCACCACTTTTTTTTGGTTATACCGCTGCTGTTTGATTATACGAGCGGGACGATGTGATTCCTTGTTTATGGCTTCCAGACATCTGTATGAAGTTAGCTATACGAAAGCTCACATATATGACTTTTCTGTCTGAAGCCGGGCCATAATCACATCACCCGGGACAAGGAGCGGGAATTTGGCTCCTTTGGGCCGCAATAGCTCACGAGAGGCACTCGGCAAACACTTAACCCCCTCTGGCCTTAGCTGGAGAACTTTGGAATGAACTCAAATGCATAATTATAAATATATAGTGTCTCTACGGCGATTGTCACATTCAGCATGATGGATTTTCACTGGCTTCAACAGGCAGACGTCTTCTGAGTGTCCAGCCAGCGGAGGTGTGTCCAGCTCTCAGCGCACCGTCTATGAAGCCGTCTGTGGCAAAACAGGTGGGTCCGACCCTCCACGTGCCCACGTGCCGACCTTGTTGTAACCTTGTTGCCTCAGTCCTCGGGTATCGCGTCCATGCTGTGATGCCAGCGTCTGTGACTGCATCCAGGCAGGGTGGAAATTCCCTACAGAGGACCGATTAACACCAGGGGGTATTTTTAGCTGCCTCGTGCCTCCTTAGAGCCTTGGAGGATGTGAAAAAAAGCCCCATTGTCATGACTATTCAACTAGTTTAGTATGTGTATGAAAGAAAATATCTTTGAAAATGACCATCTAACCTGAGCATGTGACTTTAAAGTCATGCCACCCAGCGTAAACGAGACCTGCAAGCCGCCGCCTGTGAAGTCTACCACCTTGATTAATTAGCGTTTCCTTTGGTGCAAATAGGTTACCATGTCCTGAACTCCTGAAGAGTTTTAATAACTTTGGAAAAGGCTGCCCTGTGGCACGCCAGAGAATCAGCTTTCCTACATCTTATTCGGAGCAATTTGCTCCACTGTGGTTGCATGAACTCACGTGTGCCCTGTCATCCTGCCCTGATTACAAGTCTTTCCCCTCGGAGCAGAGCTCTGAGTCTGGTGCACACACTGGTGCCCGACCCAGGGCTTTTTCCACTGCACGTTAGCACACACTAGCAAATCATACCATTCATCACATCACTTGCTTGTCCAAGTTAAGCCGACCCAGAGATTAGCTTGTCGGAAAAACACTGTAGCCTTGCGCCACACGTCCCCACCCCCCCTTCAGAACAATTCTTTTCATTCTCTCTTCCGTATGAATGTTGGCTCAGGTTAACAAGCATCCTATAAAATCATCAGTTACTGTAACTGAATCTGTTGGGAGACGTTTCTAAAATATTTAACACTTTTTTTTCCATCATTAAGGCCACAAAGGGGGGAATTTTTATGAGCTTTAACCCTTAGTCCTCCCCTACTTTTAGTGTTTTTTCATTTTTATTCAGATTAAAATGTTTTCCACGAGTGGTTCTTATCTGAACTGACCTAGAGTAAATTCGGTGTGGTTAAATAAAGTTTAACAACGAGAGTAAAGGCGAGTCGCCCCGGCTGTGCAAGGATGGCTTGGCCCTGAATGAGCGTGGCAGCAGAACAGAGACTCAGTGTGGTGTTTTGGCGGGAGGCGGGTGTTATTAGAAGGGACAGGCTCTTTCTGGAGCTTTGGAGTGTGTCAGGTCCCTGTGCCTGCGCCGTGCACCTTTGTAGTGAGATGACTGAGCTCCTCTGATTGACTCTGACAGGGAGTTAGAACACAGCCCAAATGGAGAGCATTCTCTATGATCAGCTGTCAGCTGCCATTAATCACACCCTGCCTTATCTCTCTCTTGTGCACTTTTTTAATCCTGCTGCCCAGAACATTTGTTTCCCCTCCCCCTGCTTGCTCACCCCGTTTTGCCCTTTCCTTCCCCATTTTGCCGGTGCGGACTTGCGACTGGGGACACGCGGGAGGGGCTGTGACGAGGCCCTATCAAAGCCCACAAACCCAGATTCTATCGGCCACATGTGTTTTACAATGCTTCCCTTGAAGCCTTCTCGAGGTTCTCAGGGCTCCACAGCTGGTTACTGGAGATTTATTGCTTCAGTTTGAGGAGGAAATGAATGCTGCACTTGTGCCATTTTAATGGGAGCCTGATCATGTCAGGGCGGATACCATTTGCTTCTTTCTATTAAAGTAAGTCTTTGTGGAAAAGCAACCTTGTTTGGAGCGGAAGCTAGTCACTGGCTGTCATCCGCTCCTCGGATATGTTATTGTAAGTTGTCGAACGTTTGATTAAAAGCAGTCCCTTTGTTCCAGTCTGGTGTGTAATGCCTGTTTCATTTGTCGTCTTTGATCAGCCACTGAATAAAATACGCATTAAACTTACTGCGTGAGTCAGGACCCTGAACCCGCAAAAAGCGGAGGAAGCAGCGTCCAGAGGCCGTGTCGTTGGAAGTCAGAGAGATGTTTTCCTTCTCCGGCTCAGTCAGGCCCCGATGGTGTAAAAGAGCACCAAAATAAACAGAGTACGCAGAGAGGTGAATGAAAGGGAACGCTGTTTGGGAGCACAAACACAGCAGCCATGACTGTACTCGGAATGCCTCTTCTTCTGGTTGACTGGCCGCGTGCCAGCCGCCGGATGTCAAGTGGGAGCGTTGGCGATGTTTGGACGGTTAAGAGGATTAAGCAGTCCACTGGTGGTCACCTTGACCATGAATGATTGATGTGCTGGTGGATTAGCTTCAGCAAGAACACACTAAAAAGCTTTTTTGCCTTTTTGTTTTCGAGATGCTGTGGATCCAGCTAGCTTATTATAGAGAAAACCCACGCTACAGAGAGTATGGAAAGGTCAAAAGAGCCTTTACTGCTTTTAACTGGTGTCTGGTGTCACTGCTGTGTTCTAGGTCTCTCTTTGTACCACAAGCTGTTCCAGGGCCAGGACAAGCCCGCTCACAGATGACACCAGGGCGAGCGGAGGAGCGCCTTTCCCCTCTGCCAGCCCGACAGGTGTCTCTGCATGTAACTGCATCCTCGCAGAGGTGTATTCTGGGAGAGGACGACATCCACAGATGAAAGCATGCCAGACATCAAACGGGGCCCCATTAACTCCCTCCTGCTATCCGGCTTCAGACATGCGAGCGGATGTGCCCGGTGGCCAAGAATGCCGGCCTTTGACGCAGGGTGGGATTCACTTGGCCTTCGCAGCGCCGCCACCTCGACGCGGGGGCACGCGCTCCATTGACCAGCAGTTGTCAGGCCTCATCCTGTCCATGCTGCCCTTGCCAGGGAAGCATTTTGCTGACAGATCGTCTTCCGCAGATGGTTTTGGAAGCCCCCGGCGGCAAATTTACAGACCAGATTTGACATTTTATTCTTTCCTGGTGAGTGAGTGACGCATGCAGCTCAGACTTATACAAACCGGTGAGTTGGGGGATTTACCTGATTACCGGCTTTGCTTTCATCTGTAGAAGGTCCAACGCCTAAAAAAAAAAAAAAAAAAAATTCTATATTTATTTAATATTTTAAGCATTTTTTTTCACATTTGGTTTGAACCAGGAAAGGTTGAGCAAAAAAATAATTGCCCTGTTTAAATAAAGCAGCTTCTATGTGTTTGTAAAATAGATCAGATTTTATAAAAAGTGAACTATTGCTGTCATGGTGTACATGTTCTACCCAAAGGTCTTAACGGCCATTTCTGTAGCTTCAGACTTAATTCTGCCACAGCTGAGCAATATTGTGACATTGTAACGTTTCTTGGGACCATTTCGAGAGTCATCTCAGGGCGTCATGGCTGAAGAACGTCTGTCTGCACTTGACAAGTTGAAGAGAACTTTGAATGTCGGCAACATTCCGTGAATCCGGTGTGTTACATATCGAGATCTCCTCACACATGATCTCAGCGATACTTGAATTTCATGCACGTTTTTGTCAAGTTAACTGATTCTACGCAGACTGCAGTTTTGATTGCAATGCAGCAGGGTGGGTTTTTCTATGAATAATGATATTTTTTGTAGTGGTTGATCTTGACACCAACAAAACAACACAATCTAAACCAGTATATACATGGTGTACTCCAGTTGTTTACGGTCCGTTTAATGCGCATAAAGTGCATGCATGCTTGTGTAAATACCTCAGCAAATACTGACTGTCAGTATTGGTGTATGTTTACCACAGATGCTGTGATGCTGTGTCAACAGTTGTCGTGATGTAAATGATGTTTTTACATGATTAATAATGTCAGGACAGACAATAGAACCGTCTTATTCAACTGTCTGTTTCTTTATTTAAAAAAAGGTGTTTTCATAAGTAACGAGAAAAAACATTTACAGTTTGTGATCTAGATAAGTGACACATCACTTAGTGACATACATCAGTCTCATACAACGGAAAGGCACCGAAACGAAACGTAAAACAGTTAAAGAGGATCCCTGGAATCAACATCCTGCTGTATTACATAACCACTGAGGTAAACATAAGCACGAAAGTATACTATTTTGAAATAAAGGTTGGATTCCAGCATGTTTTTTTTTTTTTTTTTTTTCCCCCCCATTTCCAAAGGTTTTTATTTTATTGTTCAGTGCTGCGACGTGCACAGCGTCAGACTCCAGCCCGAGCGTTGGAAGGCGTCCTGGATGTGTTTGTTCTCAGAAACCTTTTTTCAAACCCCCCCTTTTTTTTTCTATTTTACAAATTCCTATCAGGTGGAGTCAGCCCGCGTTCTGTTTTTTTTTTTTTTCTTCTTTTTTAAACTGCAATTATGTCGTGTCCCGAAGAACGCAGCGCGCGTTGCAAAACGGTTATTGTTCTGCTCATCTTTCACTGGGGTTTAAATACCAGTGTTGCGTAACGGCTGAGGTACGGGGCTCTTCAGGACGTGAAAACACCAAACATGAGAAACGAGGCGATTGCTGAAGCGGTCTGATGGCTTGGAGAGCGTTAGTAAAGTGGTGTCTGACAAATCTTCTGAGCGAATGCTGCCAATGCTTTTACAGGACCGTGATGGACTGCACCTATGGTTTTTTTCCTAGCGTCTGTGGGTGTCTGAGTGTGTGTGAAAGAGTTCAGGCGAGGCCGTAGCAGGGCTTGGAGGTACTCATGGATGACAAACTGTACTGGGCCGCTCCTGGCCAGGCGGTGGGAGCTGCCGGGTCTGTCGCCGTGGACCACGGGGCCTAGCTGCATTTGCAGGACTTGACCACCATGTTGGACAGCTGCTCGACTTTGGGGGAACGGCCCACGTAGTAGAGGATAGTGAGGGGCTCCAGGTCCTGAGGAACGCAGCAGGGGGATGCGGATGCTTCGGGGTTCAAGGTGTTGTACAGGCTCAGCAGCTGCGGAAGACAGAGCAGAGCAAAGGTCAGGAACCAGTTCTCCCAGTCTGCCTGGTGGATGAGTGTGTGCCCTGAGCTCACCGAGCTGTGGGCCGTGTCGGCGCTGCGTAGGTAAGGGCAGGGACCGGAGCAAAAGTTAGCATAGTACCCCTCAGGCTGGTGGATCCACCTCCAGCCCAAATCCTGTCGGAAATTAATATATAGTGGTCGCACACAGCAGTTCTCCTCGTAATTGCTGCAGAGGAGAGAAGAAATGGTGAATTACACACAGAAAAATACAGTATTTCTGTCATTTATGCCCTCGTCGGAGATCAGAGAATTCCATTCTGAGGCGTGCCCATATTTTCCATCTTGGAGTTAGCCCAGGTGTGTTTAGAGCTGCCTGTCAGCCTGACAGAGGAACTCTGAGATCTGAGAGGGCTGCGTGTAATAAGAGGTGGCATTTTCCTGCTAACGGGACAGATCTCAACTTGTAGCGCTTAATCCCACTGCCATGCTTGTCTAAGTGATTAACATGTTTACTCTCTGCCCTCATGTCCTGACGTTCATTTGAGACAGAGCAACTGGTATTTTATTTTTTTTTAACAGCTTTTATAATTAATAGCTGCCACACAGTCATCACTTTTTGGGAGCGATTAGCTGACCTGGTGTTCTCAACTAGTGCAGCTGGGGCTGTGGCTGTATTTATGCAGTATCCAACCATAAAAGCAGGCTGAGAGGAGAAGCCTTACTTGAAGCAGTAATTGGTGTCAAGCGCCCGCTTGCGTCTGCGGGAGGGGGACTGGGCGTCCAGCCTGTGGGATGGGAGCATCATGAGGATGAGGTGGGGGTAGAGCTGCTCCTTCTGCTTTCTCCCATTCTCTGGTTCCACACCTGCGGGAGCCACATTTCCGTTAGGCTGGAGGGCAGCGAGGCCTCACTGAGAGCCCAGCGGGGTGAGTTCTGGCGACTGTTTCTGTTCTGGGGTAGAGCCCGACCTTGTTCTCTGCTCTGTCGGTTCTGCGTCTGCTCAATCGATCTGTCTTTGATAGCTAAAGCAGTAGATGTCCTGCTGCTGGTGGATGCTGTATGTAGCGCTTCGCTTTCATTTAGATCCAAGCGTCTGCACATCATGGCAGCACATTCCTTGCGGCCAAAAGAGTTGAGACCAAGAGCCCAGAGGCCCCATTGCTAAGTGAAATCACAGATCAGTTTTATTACAACCTCTTGCTTCCTTTTTTAAAGGAAATCAATTATCTTAACGAAGAAGTTCATCAGATGCAGCTGGATGTTCAGAGCTGGATTATAAACCTTTTTTTTTTTTTTTAAATGTCATCCTCATAATAGAATGTACGGGTGTGTCATGATCAGATTACACTGACAGAACCAACACCACTCTGCCGTTTGCATCCAAATCACGCCTCACGTTTCACCAGGAGGAGCACCAACCGATGCATGGAGACACTGACTGATGATATACACAATAATAACTCAAAAAGCTAAAAATAGTTTGGTCGTTTTAGGAACTTCTGGCCGTGTAAACTCAGTCTGGAACCAAAAACAAACTCAGTTCCAGAGTTTATATTGGTTTCTGAGGCCCACTGATGCAGATCAGTCTAAACTGGCTCCATAGTGCTAATCAGAATAAACCAGGTTTTTCAACAAACACAGAGATGCATATCTGGAACATTAGACAAATGAACCCAAATTTAAACAGACATAAATTGCGTCTGGCTTTGGGTCAGAACGACGGATGGTGGATCATCTTTTCTCAGCGAGAGGTCCAACGCTGAGTCAAACGAATGAGAAAAAGAAAAAACGCTGGAAAACTACGCAGCTGGAAAAATAGGCTGCTAAATGAAGGCAAATGAGATGATCGCAGGAATCACACAAACACTGGGGGGAATGGATCTATGAAAATCTGGCATAATTTAGGTTATGATATGCAGCATTTGGATTGCGAGGTGTATCAGATTGGTACCACTCTTGTCTAAAAAATAAATAGGTGTTGGCAAGAGAGTCAGTTTCCAAATGTCAGAGTAGTTTTTTAACTTCTCATTATGTGGTTTTACATCATGAGCTGGTGGAAAGACGGTAAAAAAAAATCACAATCAGTTTGAAGTCCCTGTAATTAATGATCTGCAACGTCTCACATAAGGATTTGAAAAACACTGAAGACCATCTTGAAAGACGTCTGCTAATTCCCTCTATCGATCCCTGCACCCCACCTATCAAGGTGAAAGAGCTTTTAGCATCAAGATGGCTGATGTTGGTGGAAACTTGGGAAGGAATCAGAAATCCCTGAGCCTCGGTCAGAGCTGGGTTCTTTTGCATCTTTGAGCATCTTTTATGTTGTTTCCTTGTAATCTGCAGCAGCTGACGGTTTTAGAGGTTGTGAAACCTCCAGTAACATCTGCTATGATGTAGCGCTGGCTTATTGGCAGTTGTAATATTTGCAAATTACAAAGATTGGCCCCACAAAACACACCCATGCACACACTTATGATATTCTTCTTATGGTTTAAATAAATATATGGTGGACTGCCAGGTTGGAATTGAGGTTGTTTTCAGAACCATCATGACACTTAGCTGAATGCAACGGTTGGACTCACTCGTTATGTCCCACCGCTGAGGTAATAGACGCAGTCTCACCTTCGAACCTGACCTCAAGCACTTCATTGGCGTTCTCGATGATGTCACCGTTAGGCCTGAAAGTGTGGCAGGGACAATGCACGCTGATCTCCAGGCCAAGGTTGGTCTCTGATGGAGAAACAAGCAAAGCACCGATATTCCCCCCTTGGGACATTTTGCTTTATTATAAAAGAACCAGTTGGAAGGATCTGTAATAAGGTGCGATGCGAGGAAAGTCTGAGGTGTCCTACTCACGGCGGTACATTAGCCACTCCCTCACTGTCCCAGTAACATCAAATGAGACCCACTCGGGCGTTCCTTTGGTCAGGACATTCTTGCCCCCAATGTAGCGCTGCTTGGCTTTGGGGTTGTCTTTTTGAAGGATCTGCAAGAAAAGATGAAAATGTGACCCAGCTGCATAAACTCTTTCTTTTACACACACACACGGAGAGAACCAGAGATGTCTGTCTGAGCCAGACTCTTTGGGATGCCTTGAGCCAAACGTCTACTCCTAATGGAAAAAGTGACTCCCAGTGTTGATATCTCCATTTTGCGAGTTAATGCCTGCGTGTTACCCTCCTGCCAATGAGAAGCTGGCTGTCCTTCACATCAGCAGTTCAAACTTTGAGTCTAGCTTGACTCTCAGATGCGGACAGTTCTGTGTGAAAAAAAAAAAAAAAAAAAAAAAAAAGCCTAAACTTGCAGGTGTCTATGAGGAATTCGAGCCCTAACTGTGTTGACATGGGATCATTTGCCAAATATAGGATCCTCACGTTGGAGAGAAAGGCAGCAGACATTCCTATCTCCATCAGCACCTCTCAAACAAAGGTGTTTATTTGTAGTGAGAAATGTGTTTTGGTGCACAGCACTTAGGCCCACAGCGGTGCTACGGATAACCAGGTTCCTGAACATTGTCAGCATCTAATCTGCCTTCCTGTGGGAATGAGGGGCTGCAGGGCCGCCGGCCACAGCCCCCTGCCAATCAGCTCCAGCTTGAAAAAAGGGGCAAGCGGGCCCCTTTACTCCCCCACCCCTACCCCAGTGGGCGACCCTCCTCTATCTTCTCCTCAGCTCCTGGAAACAATCTTAAGTCCCAACAGTCTGTTCAGCGCTGACTAGAGCGTCGCCTCAAAGGAGGAATGCAGTCCAGAGATGTTTGTTCCCAGGGCAGGAAATGTAGGAACCTGATCATTACTGCTGGTCTCTCACGGGAGATTAATGAGAAAATGGAGAAAAAAGAAATCAATCGTTGCCACCTAGCAAGCAGACATGTAACAGATGCGCGCTCAAACACACTTTAACGTAAGACACTCAATATTTTAGGTAATCTTTTGCTCAGAAAAGGAACTGCTTTTAGATTGACAGCTGAGCGACTGATGAATGGCAATCTAGGGTTTCTCAGTGATGGCTGTGGAAGCTCTTAAATGTGTCCTAATGTAAAATCCATTTGGCTGTTGCACATGGAATAATGATCAGTGCATGAAAGGAGCTCAGAGGCACCGCTGGACACCCTAATATAAATGTTTTCATCTTTCTCGCTCACCTGCACCTCACCCGGGAGGGAGACTAAGCGCGTTTGCCCCCCTGTGCTGTGCTAACATTGGGAATGAACGGTCAGTTCACACACCTGGTAGAGCTCAATCCTCTGCTCGTTTCTCTTGGCGCCGTGGTTGGGGATCCGCTGGGCTCGAAACTCGGCTCGGAATAAGTTGGTGGCGTTCTTCTCCATGGTGGAAACGTTGAAGCGGAACACTCTGGAGATGATACCCTTCGGGCAGTGGAGATCATCTGCAGGCAGTGGAAAATATGATTCAACAGGTCGTAATGCTTGAAAAAAAAATACTGTATTGAATCTTTAGAGGACATGTTATTAAACCTTTTTTTCTTCTAAAGATGTTTTTTTTAATTGGCTATTTAGGTTTTCTTCCACAGCCAACAGATTAAAACCCCTGCATCTGGCTTTTTTTTGTGTGTGTATTATTTCTTGTCAGTTCCAGGGACACGGATCATTACTACAAACCATCTGCTCGTTCTTCGTGCTGTCCGAGTTAGCAACAAGTTGAAGTCATGAAATAAAAACCAAATGTCCCATGTTGTGCTGCAATGGGACGTCAGCATGCTTCTCCACCCACCAACTCTGGAGCCCAACAGGTGCTCCGAGGGCTCGGGAATCAGCCAGAAATTCCCTGGAAGTGTAAGGAACACGTGGGCTCACATATAGCCGAAGACTGCCTGAGAAGCCAGCGGGGAGGGAGAGTCCGTTGAGACAGCAACGCTGCTAATGTTTGGAGGACTGTTGGCTTAGTATGTACACGGTCCAAGGGTGCGTGCATGTGATAATGCGCTGACCTTTCAGCGGAATAATTGGCCACATTGTGGGTCTATCTGAAACGCTTCCTGTTGGTTTTTCATAGCCTTGGCTGATTTATTCATTTGAACCTGAGAAGCACTCAAAACAAACACAGCAAACGTTTTATTGTCTAAATGGAAACACTGGTTTACAGCCAATCCACGGCTCATTTATTACCCCATCTCCAGCTTACTGCTGGGGGCTGAATGGGCTAGTACGCTTCCAGCAGGTTTGCTATTTCAGGACTAATGGAAACTCTGCAGCTCAGCTGTTTTCTGTGTCATGCACAAAAAAAACCCCCTGCACATCTTAGCGTATCTGTACTTTATCTGACCCGTAATCCTATTGCAGCGTCCTCTTAGTCATTATCTGATGTTTCCAAAAGATTTTTTTTTTTCAATATTTCGACTTTCCTTATTCACAGTTGACCTTTTCAGGATTCCACCCCAGGCAGATTTCTCTCCAGGGTTTCCACACAATCTATGCGGAGAAAACCTCAGTAGCCCTTTCCTCCTCCTCACTCATTGCTCCATCTCCCCCGCAGAAGGTGGAAAGCCCCACTTTGACAGGAGATTTGAAATTCTAATCAAGTCTTTGGTTTCCTTTTGGGTGACCTCATTTTTCCCATTGCAATGGTTTTAGGTGGATTTTGCATTATGGCTTAGTTTTTGCCAAGGAAAGGCCATTTGTTCCATGTTGGTAACGGAGAAGGGGGGGGTGGTTCTTGAATAATTAGCATGAAATTCATTCACTAATTTCCAAACCTTCACCGGCTGCACGAGGATGCCGGTCAAAGGTCAAGCTGTAAGGTGAGCAGATTCAGGGAAGTCTCAGAAGTGAAACATTAACGTTAAGGACATCAACAGGACTACTCTGCACCAAAGCTGGACATGAGTGACAGCAACGTGCACCCAGAAGCACCCAGAAAGGCCTCGTCCTTCTGTATCAGGGCTCCTCTAAACACACAAGCCCTGCCCAATTAAAAAACAAACAAGAGAAATCCTCTCAGGAATCTCCTCGCTGTGTCCTTTCACCCAGGCTCTGTGTGTGATGTCAGTCTCTCCAGGGTCTGCGGAGGTAAACAAAGGGAAGTGGAAGCACGGGGCCAGCAGGTGCTTGCCAGCTGCTGGGGTGTCTCCTGCTCATAAAGGAAAGCAGGAATCGGGCTCTATCATGGCAAAAGATCTAAATTCTCTCTTTTTTTTTTTTGGTTTGTTTTTTCGCTGTGCCATTCTCTGTTTTGGTTTGCATGGACCGTGACTTGGGTGTTTTATCAGTCCGAAGTCCTATTTTCCCATTTCTTCTGGCAGCTCACTCACTCTTGATAAATTCCTGCAGTGAGATAATGTGGGGCAGTCCTAGTCAAAGGGAAAAACAACTTTTTTTCCCCTGTATTCTGTGAAGAATGAGGAAGCACAATGGAAAAGGCAGAGGAGTTGGGAGATGCTGTTTGTTTGGTGACTGGCCAAAGCGCCTGGTTTGTTCAGATGACATCATCTTTCTACTATCCCTGATACCCTGCTGTTGTGAGTGCTGCTGCTGCTCCTTTCTTACTCACACACACACACACACACACACAGAGTCAGGGAGTTTCTTCTATACCAATTATTTTTACTGAGTGCAAGGCACACTCTGGTTGTGTATGTCAGGTTAGGATCACATATTTTAGTAACAAACACAACAAATCTGTGTTTGTGGGGGTAACAATGAGCCACTCTGCTCTTGTGGGGCCACCACAACTTCAAGCCCCGTTGCTGCTGGATCCTTCAGCCAGTCATAAATGCCATGACTTGTATCCGTAGTAACGTCTAGCAGCGTCGTCTGGACCATGTGGCGAATTCAAGTATGAGAGAGAAGTCTCTGTTTCTAACTTTTTTTTAAATTATTATTATTATTTTACTGGGAAGGAAAGAAAAAAAAAGCCAAGGTTGACTGTATTCCCATACACTCCCACCTTCCAAAAACGGTGAATGTAAAACTCATTATATCCACTAGCAGGAATGAAAATGAACTATGCTGCAGAATTATCAAGGTGACAGACATTATGTTTCTACGTTCAGCATTGCCCTCCTAAAACTTACATAATGGAAATGGTGGGAACAGCAGTAACTGGTGCTGGCACCTGCAGCACATCTCTTTCTGCCCCCGCTGAATGAGCTGTTTGATGCCTGAAGACCATGGCTTGTGTTATCGCCTGTGTGGCTTCCAGTGGGAAGCCGGCGTGATGTGGGAGCGTGCTCTGATTCCACTCCTTCCACCTTTGTTTGTTTTGGGAGCTTTACCTCTGACCAGTGGATAAACCCAGGACTGTGTATTTAGAACGTCAGAGGCACATTCTGGGTCCTTTGAAATGGATTCGGGTGCTGGAAGGTTCTGCTTAGTGTCAGAGCACAGCATAAACACCTGTTGATTTCAAAATGCACAAACCAGTCTCAGACTCATGAAAGGGCACAGATCCAGCTCTTAAAAGCAGACTTTTTTTCTAAAGAATCCGCAGCTCACTGAGCTTCTGTTTCTGATTTCTGGAACAATCAATGGACCATAGTTTATACAGGAAATACCAATATGAATGAACAAGGGAACTGGATCATAACCTTGCTGCTAGTAGCCTAGGTATTAGTGTGGAAATAAAAGTGAGAGTCGCGGAGGATAGACATTATTGGGGGAAACTCACGGCTAGAAAATAGAAATGAGGTATTGGAGTTGGCATTCGATACGCGACTTGCCTGAGAATTTTCCTCTCTGAGGAATGTGTCAGGCTCAAGCAGGAGTTCCCATGACTTTAGTGTGAGGTATGTTTGAGAAATGGTGCTCATTCCAATTAGATTGTTTACTTTGCCTTCTCCTTTGCGCAGCGCTCCGCTGCGTTTAGAGCCGCGTGTGCGTAAACGCAGCACAGACGCTCGTAACGACAACTTCAATTACACGCGCTTTCGTGATGGTTCCAAGTATTTAGCATTAAGCAATTCAAAACTCAAACCTTAGAATATTGGACCACTAGTTTTTATAGGTTCTGCTTGCCAATTGAACAAAAATAGGAAGTCGTTTACGCAATAACCCAGAACTCGGTACTTACTGTTTTCCCATGGACCGTTGGTCATGTTGAACTTGTAAATCTCTTTTGCATAGTACTCAGTCTCCGTGTTATCCTGTCCGCAACTCTGCTGTCTGTCTCTTCCCAGCTCCTCAATGAGCTCCTTGGTGCTGTTATACAGCGCCAGAACCTGATACGGTACTTGACTTGGACCTGCTGTTTGAGGCGGGCTGGTCATCCGGAGTTTACTGAGAATTTGTCCGCGGACCGCCTCAACCCTCTTTTTCCTTATGTGATCGATGTCCACAGTGGTGCAAGTGGATAACGACAGAGTCATTGTCACACAGTCTGACAGGAGGAAAAACAAAAGTGCATTGGCCAGATTCATATTTCACTGTGCGTTCGCCTACGGTCAATGCTTGTCAAGTAAAAGAAGGGGGCAAAATCCGAACTGAATAAAACTCCCTTTTCTCTTTTCATTCAGGTCGTGAGTAAGTTCTGTTCCTGGAAGATTCCCATTTTTCTCAAGTGCTATGTCATCTTTGCAAAAAGCGCATTTGCGTGGGAACAAATCCGTGCCATTCTGCAAAAAAAGATCTCAATTCTTCATTAAAACTAATTCTCCTAAAATTCATCCCCCCCTTGTCTCATGCAAACGTTTCTTCTCTCTTCCCCCTGTTCACAGAGCACCAGTCTCGGCAGCGCATGGGCTCTTTCCATCCGCTGGTGCCCCGGGGCCAGTGCGCCTCTGCCACAGCTCCCTGCAGCTCAGCCTCGAATACACGCAAACGCGCGACGCTCTCACTTATACGTTATCACGAGTTGTGACGTTTTTGGAGGGAGGGGCGAAAAGTTACTACCTCTTTTCGGAAAATGGGAGAATCCTTTTCTGAGTGGAATTTAATCTCACTCCTGCAGTTGCCCCCGATCTTAAGTGAAAAAGCGGCGCAATGGCGCACTGCGCAACGCACTTTGGCAAGGCTGATTTTGGAACGTCACTAAAAGCCAGCTGAGTTCGATGCTGAGCCAGCATCGAATTATCTTATTATTGGGAATTATGTGATCGTGCTCACCACTTTAAAAAATGAAGTTTGAAAGGCTAAACCGGACTGGAGGTAACACACTGGACCTTTAAGGTGGAAACGCAGCATCCCGGTGCTGCATCAGCGGGATGCTGCGTTTCCTCCACCGTCACAAAAAAAGACGCGCAACAGTGACATCTAGCACTTGTCAGGAGAACTTCAACCATTCTGTCGACTTTCCCAGAAGGATAATAAAGATGCCATAATGCGTTTAGACTTGATTAAGGAGAAGACTGTATAATTATAAATGCATATATTTTGTAGGAAAGATCGATTTTGTCTGGATCTGCTGTCCAAAGAACCACTCCCGGTGCACGAACGCATCCTATAAACTGGCAATACACAGGTGAACAAATCCTTCCTGTGTGAACCAAAAAAGAAAAAAATATATATTTATAAAGTTATTTGAATTGTAATACCTCCCCACCTCGCTTGGGGGCAGTAAGTTGCCTTAGAGATGATCCAAGGACGTAGAAGAAGCGAGGCTCGCACGCGCTGATAGCGTCTGATTGGCGTTGCTACGTGATGCTGGAGCATCCAGGAAGACGCTGCTGGTGGTTCCTGGTCAGTTACCGAGGTAACTGGCAAACATCTTTACTAGTTAACTCTGGTTTTTATGCGTTGGGAAACGGATCGATTATTTTCACGTGAGGACCGTCACATCCAGACTTGCTTCGTGGAATATTCGTCTTAACCTAGCGTTAGCAAAGGAAGACAAGATGGACGACAGTTTGCATTTTCGAGAAACCGGTAAAGCAAAAAATGTGAGTGTCCACTAAGATTTGAAAAGGAACAGATTGAAATCTAAAGGAGATGTTTCTGCTGATGTTGTCGCTGGGATGTTGGAAATGTGCGTTAACATCTGACGGTGCGATGAAGCTCATGGTAGCTTGTTGCTAACCATCGTCATCAGCACGCTGTGGTAAACAGCAAATACAGGGATGGTTTGCTTCAGCTTCATGTTTTACCAAGGATCTATTTTGATTTCCCATTACTAAGGGGAAAAATGAGACGATTTCATACTAAGGGGAGCATACCTTCGTTCAGTAACAAGCAAACACACTTCTAGGTCTGTGTCCCATCCATATTATCTAACAACAACATCATTTTACCACTAAACTACATAAAGTGTTATGAGTGCCCACACATCATTTCTACAGCACAAAAGACATTTTGGATTAAGGGGTTCAATGTAAAAGCAGAACATTCAGCCATCAGGTTCTTCGTACTGGGAAATACTGGACACACTGGTAAATTTAATATTGACTTTACTTTTTTATCACTGGAGTTTTACATAGATGCTCAACTACCATTCACACAACATTTAGCTGTCTTATTTAAGAGCACAGATACCCCACTAAAGCCACACATCCTTTGGTAGATTTAGGAGGTGCTAGTTTATACATTTAACCTATTCAAAATGGCATACATTCCATTCTCATAACTAATTCATTCTCCCTGACTTCCAGGGTTGCAAAGTCTGGCCGAAGAGCTCACCAGTTGTCAGCAGAAGACCCTCGTTATGTAAGAAAACTCTGCAGTAGAAATATTAGATCATGTGCTGAGGCAGCTGTGTGTCAGTTTCTCTTCAGATTGTGTCATAAATATTCATTGTTGTTTTTCCCACACATGAATCACAGGATGACGAGGAGGTAGGAAGCATGAATAAAACCCCTTTTTATCTGCTCTTAGTCCTTCAGCTCATTCCCATTTAGAACAGCCTCTGTTTCAGAGGTCTTCCTCTATTAATTTGCTGTAATTGTTCCCTTTAGTTTATTTTTGTTGCATTCGATATCGTGCCTTGTTGAAAATTTGTACCTCACTTTGCACACCTGCAAAAAGATGCCCTGGCGATGTCACATGCTGAAACGCAATCGAGTTGCAATCTTCTTACTTCACGTCCTTCTCAAAGAGATGCTGTAATCTCTGAATTGGCCTTATCTCTGCGGTTAGACGCATTAACGTGTAAATACATGAGAGAAGCTGCAGTCTGAGCAGTGATGACTTCACTGTTATTATTATTTGTGGAATCTGTCTTGCGTCGTTTGCTTTTCCACCAGCCAAAATTCCAGCGATGCTTTTGCTGTAGGCTAATCTTCCCAAATTAGGCCAACTCTCTCCCGACGTTAGAGAAGCCGGATTCTCGCGCCCTCTCTGACCCACAGCTCTCATTCAATGCATTTTTCCAGAGTGTCGTTCGACTGGGTGGGTTTATTTACAGTGCTGGTTTATCATCCCCGGCCTCATCTGCCTAAAATACCCAACAGATCGCTCACATTCCGGACATCTTTGAAAACATTTCATTGGCTTTTATGGGCTCGCTGGGTTTGGTCACCATAGGTTCCAGATACCACAGAGAGCAACAGAGTCCCAAATTGGAAACCGTGAGCACTAAGCTAATTTTCTTTATGGCCGTCGCTCTTTCATACAGCCGTGAGGTTCATATTTGGTCATGAAGAATGAAGAAACGACAAAGCTGTTTTGTTTCTCAGGTCACCCGCGGTCCTCTCCATCTCTGTAGAGTAAAGTAACTGTCAGAGGAGGAATTTATCTGCCCTCAAAGACCCCTCATCATATTATCGCCACTGTCGTGAAAAATGTTCGTTGTGAGAAATAACAAACATTAAGCATCATAGAGGTTTTTTTTCTTTTCTAATGTTCCCTAAAATGACTCATCTGTCATGATGATGATCTCCCTTTGTTCTGGATAAAGAGACGGGTGCTAATAACGCCGAGTCAAGGCGCCTTGTTCCGTCTCAGCTCTGTGAATTATGGGTATTTTAGCAGCGGAGGGGGGGGGGTTTCTCCCCCCCCCTCTCTGCTGCGCCCTGCTTAATGGTGACATTCAGATTTATAAATGGGTTTGATGAAGGAGCCGTCCGTGAAAGATTATTTCCTCTTTCGCCATAAACGAAAGAAATTCTTCACGAGCACTTTGTCCTTTGCAGACCCAATTTAGTAATGAGAAACGTTGCGGGCCGTACCTCTTATATTAGTTCGCTCCCACCACCACCCCGATTTATTTGTTCATTTCCCACCCTCTTTAGCTCGTAGTAATTCATTCATTCAAGTGCTGGTCTCAGGATTTGGACGTTTGTGAACACCAGAATCAACAAAAGGCTGGAGTCCACGCAGACATCTGCGCTTGTTGTTGAACCTGCAGGATATAAGTTGATGCTCAGTTCAAATGGTCCCCGTCATTTAAACAGCAGGCCTTTTCTATATTAGGCCTTCCTATTTTATTCTGGTAGGAGGTCCATCTACGGCTACAGTTACACCCTGAAGTCCTTTTATGATGATGTTGTTTTGGACTGCGGGACACCAACTAACCCCGTCCTGTCTGAGAATTCCTGCCATACCTTTTAGGCATCACTATGATTCTCCAAACAGAACCCTTTTCCTGCTTCTGTGCTGTTGTGCGTGCAGTTCTGTTCCAGTAAATGAAATTGGACTTAGCGTCATTGGTGTTTATTTTCTTCTTGTTGCAGGGCACCCCTCCTAAACCCCCCCGGAGGCAGAGTGGCTGGGCTGAAGAGAGCTCCTCCAAGTGGGTACCACACGCCGGGGCTGCCCCGAAGGATGCAACAGTGCGCTGTGATTTTTTTGGGCGTTATTATGCGTTATTAATGAACACTGGTGCTGGGGAATGAGCGTAGGCGCTCAGGCTGTGAATCAACAAGGTTAGGCGAAGCATGTCTGTGCCGGCAGCTCGACATTCGTCTTCATCTGCGAGCAAGGCGGTAATTGACATGGCTAATGCATCAGCCACAGGAGGGCACTGTTAGTCAGCCAGCCACTTTATCACCGGGTTCAAGCCACTTAATTATCCCCCGCCACTGTGGCCTGCTCCTTACACCAGGAGCACAACACAGGAAACTTGTGAAATATTCGGAACAGATGGAAGTCGCCAGAATGTTTAACCCGCAAATAACAGATCGATTTCCAAATGTGGGATGCAAAGATATCCAGAAAATTGCACAATGAGGGTTCCCTTCCACTGGGATTCTTCCTGCTGTCCGCAGAGGTGAGAACCAAGGAGCTGCACTGAGCTGAGCAGGCTGGTCCGTCGGACTTATTTGCGTTGTTTGCTGCACCGCTAGTGCGAGCAGGAAATACAGCGAAGGCACTGGATCCTTCCCACCCCGCAGAAGGTCAGCGTGACGCTCCTCTGCTTTTTGTGTAACCCGTCTTGATTCTCCAAGCGATTGAAATACAGGAGGTGTAAGAGAGGCTTGCACACACATTGATCCTCTCTGAAACAAAGTAAGTAATAGTCCCCCCTGGAACCGGCAAGGACTTTTCCCTTCAATGTCACCCCTCATGCTCAATCACCACCGCCCTCCTCCCACTAATCCCAGTGCAGAAATCCCAGGATTTGTCGATCTATCACTTCTAATTGACACTAAACGATCTGTCAGTTTATTGATGAACCTTTGAAACCAGGTTGTCACAATATATTTTATCCCTAACAACTTTTTCCAGACACTTTTACCATGTCTATCGCTTTGCCTTACATGAGTCTTAATCAAGAGGCCTGTAATGTGTCTTAAGTGTCGCCGCCCTGCACTGCAGACAGGACACCGTCCAAGGACAGGCAGGTACTCTGGCTGAGCTGCTCTGTCCTGGTCGGCAGCTTCGCCATTACTAGTTTACGCCGAAGCAGCACTGATAAACTGAACCGATCAGGGTAGCCAGAACAGAACTGTCTTTATCTTGGTGAGTTTTGTCTTTTTTTCCCACACAGTCACATAATAGTCCCCCCCTCACACACACACACACACTACACTACTACACACACACACACTAGTCTAGTGGCATTATCATTTTTTAAAACATATATTAAATGATATGAGTTAATATTGCAGGTTCTATAACTTGACTAAAGCATGCATAAAAGTGCCAGTAGGGGGCACTATCAACCAGGAGACGGAGACACATCTTATTTATTAAAAAAAAGGCTTATTTAAACATGAAAGTTTGATTTTAATTGCTGTATATTAGGATGATCTTTTTGGGCTTAACTTGTATTGATTTAAATGTTATTATGTGCACCAGGCGTGATGCAAGCAGTGCTAAAAATATGGCAAAGGTGCTGCCAGATCACAGTATTTTAGCGTTCAAACTGCGTAAATGGAGAAGTGTCCTAAAATAGCTTTGGCGTCCAGCAGGAGATGAAGCTGAGACACAATCAGGCTCCGTCTGACAGCAGAAAAACTATGATTAGACAGAGCTGAGGATGCTGTCCTAAAATATACCTTGTGTAATAACCATATGTTTAAAATAAGTTTTACTGGCGTGATTGTTTATGTGCTTAAAAATGTCTTACCCTTGTTTCCCTTTTGTCACACAGATCTTCAAGAAAATCTGCCGTTGATGATCTGGAAGAGTAAGTTCTTCTATCATTTTTAGCCTAGCATTTGATTGAATTCAAAGGCTGTGTGTTTTGATGGAAAGAAATGTCAGTTTAAATGTTTGTTGCTTTTGCAGTAAAGTTGAAATAGTACCACACTCCCAGATTGCCCTTGGTTGCAGCTAATCCTTGACTTCCAAGAACAATCACTTAACATGATTAAAAAAACAGCATGACTGGGTTGTCATCACTTTTATTGCTGTTTGGAGCCAGGTTTTCCCGTTATTTTAGTTTTTTCGCCCCCGCCCTCCCCACTGCGATTCTGTGACTGGAATAGACATCATGAGGAGAGGCAGGTAGAGGACGCCGTCCTCTGAGTTTTACTCATCGTTGCAGTTGGGAACAGGCCCCTGATTGGCTGCTTCCTTACCCAGATTCCCCTATGCTGTGCTTGTGACACGACTTGTGTCACCAGTGGGGGTTTTTTTCGAGCCGCTGCCCAGTTTGCTTATTTTTGGTGCTCAGAATTTCTGGACCTGTCTGTGAAGGCCGGTCCATCAACCAGACAAGGACAACAGCGTGTCATCTTTGTCTAGAAGCTGTGTGAATCTGTAGCCAGCTCAGCAAACAGAAGAAACACGAGGCGAAAAAACAGGCCTATTGTCAAAGAGGAGTAGCTGATGAGAAACTGTTAAATCATTTACACTCCCGCTCTGCCTGTTTCTACAGTCGTCGCCTGCGCCCACAAAGTCCCCAGAGGTCAGATGATGAAGGAGGTAAGAGCACCATCACCGTCCCCCAGCTCTGCGTCTCCCCACGGGCGGAGAAGGGCCTTCCTGGTTCATTCATCCTCCACAAGTAGAGCAGATAAGCAGGCGGTCAGATCATCACTTTTCACCGTGGTCGCGAGCAGCCGTGTTAGAACGCCGCCTTTGACCGTCGTTTCTCACTGTGGCCAGCGTGTGACCGGTGGCTCATTATTAGGGTTAGATCTGTTGTTGATGGAATTTCACCACCCAGGTTAACACACACACACACACAGTTAACAGTTTGAAATGTACAAAAGACCAAAGGACTCTCTTGAGTGATAAATAATGCTTTAAATGAATCAGTAAATCACAATCACATCACAACCCCTCAGAATATTGATTTTCTGTTTGAAAAGTAGTAAAAAGAAAATTTCTGCTAGTCGTAGTAATTATAAAACTCATAATAAGGAATTTAGCAGAATTCTAAATTGTAATTAAAATGACCGTAATCGAGTTATACTGTTTCTTGCATTTATATTGTGATTTAGCCAAAATGTACTGTGATTTACACTACGCAGTTGTACCGTTGTTCTGATGGCAGCTAGCTGTGAAGTGCAACTGGGCTTCACGCGTGTCCAGTCGGTGAGTCTGTCTCACTTGTGTCCACTGGCTCAAAGGGCCAGCTGAATGAAGGGTCCAAAGGTTTGGTTCTCTCGCAGTTAATGCCGCCGGAAAGATTATTACTCTGTGGGGGGAGACCTTTTAATACAGAGCCGGAGGCAGGGGCATTGGAAATTACAGAGCTGAGGGTTAGCGAGATAGCCCCTGCGATCTTGATTATGTCCCCTACCCTTATCCCTTATGTCCACTGGCTACAAGCACAGAGAGAAAGAGAGAGATGGAGCGGGCTCTCCCAGTCCGCCCCCCCCCCACCCCCCCACTTGCTCCCCATCGTCCCATCAGCTGCCCCCACAGCCTCGGGCATGTCACTTAAAATAGCAGCACTCTCACGCTAAACGCGCTCATCTGTTTCATGTCTCACCGTCTTTGCTCTCGGCCGGCGTCGAGTCGAATATTGCCCCATAAGCTTTTCAAAAGCATTCAGCGCCAAGGTAATCTTATGAGTGGAGCCCCGGCAGATTACAGGGGCCCAAGTAATGTGGGGAGACGTCCCGCTCGCCAAAAGTAGCTGACTGGCGCGTGCCTGCTGGGAGTATGTCAACACTAGCAGCAAATTATCCCCTTTTGATATTTACATGCTCCAGCCAGGAAGCCGGACGCACTCAGGTAATAAGGATACGCCGGCCTTGGTGGCTGCCACACAAAAGCCACCTTGATGCCGCCGGCTGAGGAGAGTCCAGATTAGCCGTCCGTGGGATGGTGGAGGTAAATGCAGGCTCGCGTGGCGCCCTTTTCACGGCCTCTTTGACCTCCGCTAATGGGCTGACTTTGAAACTGGTTTGAAAATGTTGTCTTTTTCCTTTTTTCTTCGCTCTCACTTAGTCGTAGACCGCGCTTGCCGACACCGCGCGCGTCCACGCCTCACACCACCTACTTTAATAAGGCGTTACCGCCAACAGGGCTCAGCCGCACAGAGACAACACGGTTAGCGAAGAGCGCGACGGCGGGGCTTTTTCATGTCATTGCACTAAGACCATTAAATTTGATTGGGGGTCCAGGGGGGACGGATTCTGCTGAACACTGTGCTTTGTAAATGAGAGGACAAAGTGTCACCGGGGCCTCATGAATATGAAATACCCGTGCCTGCATTTATTTGGATATCAGAAACAAAGATGAATCTTGTCAGCGGCTAAACGAGTGCGGCATTTCTAATTTCGTTTAATTAAAAAAAAGAAGAAAGAAAAAAGCTAGTTATCAACACAGGAAGAGCTCTGGTTATCGGCTCAGAGCTGACTGGCTGGAGTCCTGTTGGGACTTTCTGAAAGTAGTTTCTCCCTCGTCTTCAAACTCACTGCAGGTAAATTCTGGTTCTCTGTCAAAGTCTTTCCTCAGCTACAGTTTAAAGTTATTTTTCTGGGAATGGTGACACCGATGCCGAGATATTTCCTCACATCAGATGCAGACTTCCATCTCTTCACCTCCATTTAGCTGCTCTATTGACTTTTCCCTCAGGCTGCAGTACTGTGCTTAGAGATTACTGACAACCCTTTTCATGCAGCCCCGCTTTCTATTTTTTCTTCTTCTATCTTTCTCTTCCTTACTTCTACTCACTTTCTGTCCCTCATTTTCTGCTTTCTCCTTTTCTGACTGTCAGCACTCTGCTGGAGTCCTAATAAGGATGTGCATTCTTCTGATTTCCCCGTGCATGGTAAACTATATCACGCCAAATTCTAAAACACAGAATTAAAAAAAAAAAAAAAAAAATCTGTTCAACCGTAAAATGTGTCAAATGAAAACCTTTTAAATTTTATTTTTCTTCTTCTCCAGTAACCTTTTCAGATTCTTATGCTATTCCAAACCCTTTGAACACATATCAGTCAGTCTCTTCATCAATTATTAACCTCGATAGCCTCTAAAAGCCTTTTATATCACATATCTCAACAAATGTCCGTCTGAAATATGCTGTGAAAGTTTGCCCTGTCCTTCTTGGGAGTAGAGCCATCCTCCGTCCTGTTGCGTTTTGCCAATTAAAGCGGGTTCCCACTGTTTGAGCAGCGGGTTGGCGGCTCCTGCCATCGCAGCCCCGCCAGGCCTCGCTGTGACTTCCGACCCCACACAGATGGGCCCGCAAGCAAATACTCTTGCACATGGCTGGACGCCGCCCCAGTCAGAGTGGCAGAGTGGACATGGAGGTCGGCCCGTGGGCCGCTGTGGGTCCTGGGGGTGGGCAACGCTGACAGGGCCCAAATGCTAAGGTAGCAGGGGGTAGTTTCAGGGGAGCCCCTGGCCGGCGCCCCTCTCTCAGCAGGTAGAGCTGCCGCGTTGCCTCCTGAATATTCATGGCCGCATGGCTTTTGTGACAGGGCAGCTCTTATGAGGATGTAAGCAAAGAGATGGAGCGTGCTGGTGGTGGAGGGGGTAGCGCAGACACGCTTATACATGCAGCATTCGAATGAATGCTTTATTTCCTCTTGTGTACAGATATTCCTGTGATTCCATACCTTGAAGAAGTACAGGAGGAGGATCTCATGATGCAGGTCGCAGCTCCACCAAGGTACCAGCGAACGCCTCGGTGATGATTTGGTTTTTTTTACATTTACATCCATTACCAGAAGTGGCAGCACACCTCTCCTCTTGTTCAGCTCCCGCCGAATACTCGTAAATCAGGCCTTTAAAAATGTTCCGTTTTGTTTGTGGATTTCCTTGCTGGCACAGACGCAGAGTTCACCCTCTGTGAACAGAGCGCCGCTCGGTCGCCCGGCCCTGGTGACTTTGATCGTTGCCTCTCTCCCAATCAGCGCAGAGTGTCTCACTTTATAGGGCTGAAAAGAAGAAATAACAGTTAGGTATGATTTATGCAACTCCATATCCCGGCCCCGGCTAACCGGGCCCTTTGATTTACAGGGCAGTGAGAGACACGCCGACATGTGTCGAATATGTAGCAGGACTGCGACAGCAGTGAGGTTATTAGGCTGGGGCTTTCTCTCTATGTGAGATAATATCCACATTGAACTCATTGTGGGGGCAATGTAGCGTGTAATGTGCAGTAAGTAGGACTGGCATGCTCTGCTAGGCCCCGGCCACTTTCAGAGCCCCCACACTTAATTCCAAGCCACAGATAAGCAGCTGGGTTTCAATTTAAATCGTTTACCACTTGGCAACCGTCTCTCGCTCTCTGCGGTCTTGGTTTGACATCTCGGAACTTCAGCGAGCCCAAAGACGAAGGTCCTCCTCTTCACAGTTGGCTAGTTTGCGTGAAGAGTAGAGCATTCCTGCTAGAAACAAGGCTCAGCAGCAGATGCCTGTTCCTCCTGCAGTGTCCAGATGAACCGGGTCATAACCTACAGAGATCTGGACAACGACTTGAAGGATTACTCCACATTCCAGACCTTGGTAAGTCACGTTCGTGTTTCCTTTCTGCTCTGGTCGTCCATTTGATCACTTGTGTTTGTGCAGTCTAAGTGAATTCTGCCGCGCTTTCCTCTCAGGATGGAGAGGTCGACATGAAGCTCCTTACCAAGGTTCTAGCGTCAGAGCAGGATGTGAAAGAGGTGGGTGAGTTTTTTAGTAAATATAGCTCGTAGTCCCCCCAGCAAAGGCCTGTCCAGCTGTTTCTGGCACCCTGGGAGGCTGCTGCTCCGTCTCTCAGGTAATCAAGATTTATGATGTGTACATTAACACCTCCTGCTCTCTCCCCTCATCCTCTTCCCTTTGCACCTTCTCGTTCCCCACCGCTCTCCTCGCCGGTGCTGCCCCCTCTGCCTCTCTAATTCTTCTTTTCTCTTCCTCGGCTCTGCAGGATGATGTGAGCTGGGACTGGGATCATCTGTTTACAGAGGTGTCCTCTGAGTTGCTGATGGAATGGGATCAAGGAGAGAGTGAGGAGCAGGCCGCTGTATCTCAAACATAAGGAGGCGGCTTGAAATGGACACTCTAAATGGATTGAGTGGGATTGTGCATTGTATAAAAAGGGAAATTACTTTTTTTTTAAGTTACTGCTTTTTATACATTTTGCTTTGGTTATTTTTCTGAATAAAGCTGTAGTGAAGTGCTTTTGTGAACTGTTTTTGTCCTAATTGCCTTTGTTCCAGAATATTTGGTACTTTTTACCCGATACCGCTCAAAGGCAAACTGATTTTCTTAGAAAAAAGCTTGCGGCAGATAAAAATGCCCTCCCTGTACTACCGGCATTATCAACACCCTCATACAAGTCCAAGGTTGATAATCAGCTAAGCTGAAATCCAGTTGATTGTGTTCAAATTAACATTCCTCATTAAAGCCTACAACCTTATTGTTATTGACTGCACTATTGACTTTATCTTGCAGGTCTTCAATAGGAGCAACACCTTCTTTACTATTATCTCAAATGCATTGAACAGACTTTCTATTGACAAAATGGGGATTAGCATACATTATACTTTTTAAACTGAATGTACAGAAGCAGGTGGAAGTTTGAAACAAGCCTGCACTTTGTTTCCAACACCCAGGAACCCACGTTTGAACCGACGGACCGTGTAGCTCAGAGAAGCTGGTGCCGTGTTTGGTATTCAGTTTTGTCTCCGGTTCATGTGTGTGAATATAAATGCAGGCCTCTCGCTTTATTGTGGAAACAGCTGTAACATTTACAGATTGTGATTAGGTTTATTTCTGCGGCGCAGAGAGGTCTCTAGGCAGTAGGAGATGCACAGCGAAGCCCTGAAGGACACATAATCTATGCATCAAATGGCTCAATCACTGCCCATCACAAATAGAACTGGGCTTTTTTTTCTTTTAATTTGGTGCCTTGAATCAACTTCATCAACCCAGTACCTCAGGACGGAGCTGCCACGTGGGATATTTGTGCTCAGAATAATTGTGTCTGGATCTCTGCGCTCAGATGCACGGAGCGATCACTGTTTGTTTCTCCATCAGACATACAAACACACACTTCTTTTCAGCCTCCACAATTGGCTTATTTATCCAGACTTAATGAATTCTGCCCATATGCCCCGAGCAGCTGCTACGTTGCCCCTTCCTCCCGCCCCTGCTGAGCTGAGAAGTGCCCATCCATGTAGAGACAACCTCTAGCTGTCTCTCTGGAGAAGGCTAAGCCTGCCACTCCTCCGCTGGCAGCCGGCCGGTGCCGTCTGAAGCGGACCGCGGACGGCCGCGGACTCGGTTTAGGGGCCCCGGTTGTGTCCGGCCTCAGACGCGTCGGTGGATCAGAAAGGGGATTAGAAAAAGAGATCCAGAGATGCTGTTTGGCATGCGTTTGCATCCATCTTCTCAAAGTGACCTCTGTCTCCGCCGCCTCCTCCTGCCACTTTCTCCGCCTTTATTCTTTTCCATGCTGTTCAGCGTGTGCAGTATATCCTGATGCTGCAGCGCGGTGACCTCGCGCCGGTCGGTGCAGTGAATTCAATCACATCAAAACAGCTGCAGTACACACATGGAGGCAGATAGTGTGTTATCTGAAAGCTTTTTGGTTATTCACATGTACTCGATGTCACGATGAGGTGAGCCGCGTTTGAAGCTGCTGGCTGTATCTGATCTGGCATAACAGGCCTCACTCATGTGAGCCTGCGTTGTGATTTATGCACCTTTAATGTTTTTCTATTAAAATAATGGAACCATCACTGCTGTTATAATCCACATTGTCCCGCTGCATGCTCCCGCAACGCGATATTTCACTCAAAACGTTCCGCCGCTGACACGGCGTTAACAGTCCCGCCTCTTAATGGAACGTGTGCGGCACGGCAGCACACCACATCTCCACACCTCTGCATGTCCGTTTTCCTTGTATTTTGTTGTAGATTTATGTTTGCCAGCCTTCTCTGAAACTTCCAGGCCTGTAAGGAATCTTAAGCTTGTGTTTTTAATGGTTAGCTTGGTGCAAATGATTAAAAGGAAAGAAAAAAAAAGATTTTAATAAAACAGAAAACGTAGTAAGCCTCCGTTATTTAAAGGTTTTTTCCCCCCCTCTCGTCAGCAGGCCTTTTGTAATGTATTTTGATATTCGGCGCTAATTGGAAGGATCAACTAAAGATAACATGCTTCCACGGCTAGTTAATATACTGTGGCGCTGAAAGATGTTTGTACATCTTATCTGGTTTCAATATCTGCCTTCCATATGGTCCAAAAGCAATATGCTGGAGCGTAATTAAAGAAAATGGGGAGATGTGGCGATAGCTGGGGCCTGATGTCGGGGCCCCTGCAGAGTGAGGGGTGAGGACAGACACGCTAAAACTCCAAAGCACATTAGGACTGGTTCATTCCACCGGGGGCTGTGTGTCCGCCGCAGGTTCCCCGCTGAGGCTCAGCCGTCACTTCCAGTCTAAAGCTGAACCAGCCATGAGAGGATTATTAGTTGTTTAAATTTTAAAAATGACAGCAGAGCCTCGAAAGCAGCCGCTTTTCTGCTACAAAATCAAAACTGCAAAGACATTTTTCCAGACAACCGAGGCTGTCGGATCATTGTTGTTTTATTGATTAGAACTTTTTTTTGCTTTTTGCTTTTGAAAGAATAAAAGCTTTAATAGTTTTGTTAGATACGAGGCCCCTTTAAAGCCCAGCAGGGGTGTGTGGGAGGGAAGCCACAGTAAAAGAGGTGTTTAAAGTTTCCAAGTGCTTCTCTGTTTACCCCAGGTGGGATGCCCTGGGGTATCTTTAGTGCCATTATGCTCTCAGAGCAACCAGGAGGGCCGGTATTTGTTTTTAGCCATAACAATAAGACTGAAAACTTCTTTTTTTTTGTAATATTATTGATTATGTTAACAGCATTCTTTATGAGCATTGTTGTCATTATTCCCACTTTCTTTATTTGTGTGTATTCTTACAGCTAAGAGTGATGCAGGGGAGGGTTGGAGCTTAAAATACAGTCCAGCCGCACGCTTGTCATGTATTTTATTATTTCCCTTCTTCACCTCTCAGTCCCGTACATGGGGTCCTCCATTTTTCACATGACTGGTTTTCCTATCATGCGGGCCCTCTCCGCTGGCCCAGGAGTGACTCAAAGGTAATAAAACACCAAACATTCTGTAAAACACAGAGGCCTCCTTGCTTGTGGAGGTCCTGCGATGCGTTTATAGGAAATTATTCTAATAATTCAGAGGCGGTCGGAGTGGCCAGGTCGCCCGTGTGACACTGGGGCTGCAGCCGTACTGGGAGTTCACCAAGGCCCCTGGCGGGGACGGGTCAAGGTGGCCTTCTGAGTTTGATGCCCCCTCGCGCCCTCTCATAGACACTCTCCATCAGGCAGGACCAGTTCCATGTATACAACAGCACCTTTTCGTCTTGTAGCCGCCGGTTATACGAGTTAAGGCTGTTGGGGGGGTAGCTGCTCCATCCCCCCGCCACCCAGCCGGTACGGTGAGGTCGGCTGGGGAGTTTATATAGCCGGCAAAACGTCTGAGTCAACACAAGTGCAGCGTTTGTCCTCTGAGGGTCACTCGTGATGCTCAACTTTTGTGCTAAAATGTTTGCTCTTTGTGAGGGGGAAGACACAAAGCGGCGAGGGAGCCATGTCTGCTGGAGCTTTTTGGTGTCTGGATATGTTACTGTGAGGAGGGAGGGGCTGAGTGTGGCCCCTGCAACACCTCCAGAGTGTGTGAATGAGAAGGAGCGAGGACAGGAAGAGAGCACCACTGAGGTGCTGACAGAGGGGAACGGAGGGCTGAGATTGCACCTGTTCTGGCCCAGCACCCTCCCAGCAGGGCCCCGCCGTGGTATCAGCCTTCTCCTGGCATCTGTGATGGGGGCCGGGGCCAGCGCCTCCTCCGGCGCTCGCCGCACCTCGTCTTCACTCGCGGGAGAAAGACAGGAAACGCTGGAGGCTCCATCTGCCGAGGGCTCGCCGCGGTCTCTGCGGCCCGCCTGGGGAAAGGGGGTGCGCCGGGCCTACGCCGCTAAGGCGCGGGGGTCTCGCAGTGGTTGAGCCCAGCGTGGGACATCACACGTCACATGCCAGCTGGTCAGGCTCTCTGAACAGACTAATGACCACTCAACACAAAATGGAGGAGCGGGTGGGTTGGGGGGGCTTCGGTTGAGACCCGCTGCACACACTGAGTCTGTCTCTCCTCTCTTGTGAGCCAACTGCATCCTATCCACTGGTTTCCTGCAATATCCCAGTCCTACCAGTGCTCTGCAGGCCTCCTTGACCAAGCTGCTGCACTTGCTCTGATGATCAGAAAACCGTTATTACAAAAGGAGCTTCCGAGTGGCTCATCAGGGAGAAAAGCTCGTCTCTGGCTTTGAAAACAAGTTGTACTTATTTAATGTAAAATATTCACAACAACGAGCACAATTGTAAACATTTAGAGTGCTATCCTGATCAGTTTAAACCATTCTTACCCAGAACTGTGAATGTAAACGGTCCCTTCCAGTTTGGTGTCTCCTGCTTAAAGGACGAGTGCATCTCCATTTTTTTTCCAGGATCTCCCGTCGCCTCAAAAACCACCATCTTTCCATCAAATTTCAATTATTTCCCACAAAACAGATAAATTCATCCATGTCCTGCTTTCTTGTGAGGTTCTCTCCCAATTGCTCCCCACATGTGCATCTATATATATAGACGTAGATGCATATATATTAGATGTAGGGTATGTGACATTGAGTGTGCGGCAGTGAGAGGTGGGGGGGTCACTCGGCTAAAATGAGCCACCGGCAGCCTGGGCCCCACTGGAGTGACTGGGCTCCATCTACAAACTGGCAATAAATATATGGCCATCATTTATTTTAATTCACCCCTTTCTTGCTCAAATGGAATAGAATCTTAACCTTGCGGGACAAGGACACTCACACGCTGCCTGCCTCGCCTCAGCCGCTAAATTATTCTTCATTCTTTAGGGGGATATTAAAAAAAAAAAAAGTCTGCTGCCGCCTAAAAACATTGTCACTAAAACTCCTGGACATAAGGAGAAAAGAGTGGGCAGTGAAAGACAGGGTGAAGTGCAGAAGTGGGGGAGAAAAAAAATGTCGGTGGTGATGTGGGGGGGTTGGTGGGGGGGGGGGGGGGAGTCAGCAGCCTCCAGAGTGATTTATTTGCCAAATCAGGACACAATGAGTCGATTATGAGTCCTCTAATAAGAGAGAGTGTTTGGGGACTCACTAATTGGGCGTGATTGAGTTGCAGTCTGGGAGCCGGGTGAAAAGGGAACCTGCTCGGCGGCTGTCATGCAATCATCAGCTAATCAGAGGTTTGAAATTAAAACTGCGTGTTTAGAGTAGAGTACAGCAGAATGTCAGGGAGGCCGTCCACCTCTGCCTGCAACCGAGCCTGTGTGTGTTTGTGTCTGTGTACAGTAGATAGTGGAGTGGAGAGAGATTACTGTATGTGTGTCTGTGTGTGTGTGTGTCTGTGTGTGTGTGTGTGTGTGTGTGTGTGTATGTCTGTGTGTGTGTGTGTGTGTGTGTGTGTGTGTGTGTGTATTTGGGGGGGCCTCTTTAGTTCTGACTGTGGACTGATGGTCTTCTTGAAGAAGACAACAAAGGAGCTGCAATCAGCCTGGCCCTTGTGTATGTGTGTGTGTGTGTGTGTGTGTGTGTGTGTGTGTGTGTGTGTGTGTGTGTGTGTATGTGTGTGTGTGTGTGTGTGTGTGTCTGTATTTGCTTTGTTGCTTTATTTTTTAAAATCTAAAATAAAATAAAGCTAGCCCAATTTAGTGTTTAAATTAAAAACAAAATTTTGACATCATATATGTTATTTATAGATATTGAAAATTTCTGCCTCTAGCTTTCTATGGATGGTTGAATATATTATTCTGAATAATTATGTTTATAAAATATCCCTTACTTTACTCATTAATAACCAAATAAAATCTTTCTCATCAAAAGACTCTAGTAATTCTAAGGGCAGCGCAGTAGCGCCTGAAGGCTTGTATTCCGGCGTGGTCACTAGGGGGCAGTGTTTATCTGCAAAGCATCGCGAGATGAAAGGTTCTGGGCTAATTGATGTCAGGTGTTTCTGCAGCTAATGCAGAGCTGCAAAGCAGAAAATTACAGCAGGAGTTGCAATAAAACTGGAGCATCTGGTAAGAAAGCGAAAAATGCGTTTTTTAAAGTATTAAGTGTTTTCATATTCAGGTTTTACACACGGCCCATTTGTTGATAGATTTTTTTTGTAAGAAAATACATTAAAGTCAATCATTTTAAAAGTTTTACCTAATTCTAAATAAAAACAAAAAATATTTTATATCTCTTATTTAAAAGTAACTTTTTGAAAACTGCATCACTTAAATGGACAGAACAGGCAGACCAGAATTATTCACACATAATTCACAAGAATTTTTCTAAACCACCTAATTCAATACAGTGATATATCTATACAAAAATGTTCTTTTGATTGCATTTATTTTCTGTTATAACAATAATGTCCAATTTTATATCTTCACAAACATGAGCAAAATGTTAGTTATTGAATATTGATGTTGATTTGGATTAATGTTGGTCTTTCAGGGTGAGCTTTTAAGATGATCACTGACTACTACATCATTTATTTGTTAATGCAGACATATAATTTCTGCATTTTATGCTGTATTTTGCTCAATAAACCTGTGTGTGATGCAGATTTAATGCTTTAACAAAAAAAATCCAATATGAATAATTTAAATTTGACTGCTTCTAAATGAATTAATGTCAGAACACTTCATATTTTCTCCTTTATGATATTTTCATACTATAAAAAAGACATTTACATTTAATCAATATTTTAACATTTTAATATTTTTCTCATTTAATAATTGCCCTGATAGGATGATTTTTATTTATATCACCACCAGGTATTTTCAGATTTTCCACCACTTCAGCCAAGTGATTCGTATTTCTATTTATCTACGAAGCTCCCAGCAAACAAAGCAAAACGCAGTTTTATTTCAGCTCTCCGGAGGCCTGCTCTAATTGCAGATGCGTCTTACATCTAAAGAGGGCCTCACTATAAAAATCTGAAGTGGGTTTAGGCATAAATGGGATTAATTCCCAAAGAATGTCCTTTGCTCTTCCTCCTATAATTTCATTTGCAGGGTCCACAGGATGAATAGCCAAGCAGGCAGTGATGTGGAACTGGAGGACAGGCCTTCCAGGGCCTGTGCTGCTGCACCGCAGCCTTCAGGTTATGTTACCTTGATAATGTCACAGCTGCAGGAACCACACCGCCCACCGTCCAGGACACAGGAAATCCAATTATCTGCCTCCTAATGTGTGGGAATTTTACGCTCTTCATTCTTAGACTTTGGCTTTGGCTCCGCCTGAGGGCTAGTCTACCTGGAAACCATTGCTGGGACTGTTATTTATTTATTTATTTACCAGGAAAATGTCTACTGTCTAAAAGATAAGCAGAAAGTGTTTTCTTGAGAACCAGTAATGATTAACATGAAAAAAGCCCACGAAAATCAACTGATTTCTGCTGTGTTTGATCCCAACGTGGGTCAGCTGGTCTAAGTGCTGGCTGTTTTAGGAGCAGACCACCACCATCCTGGACCTGCAACTAAGTTCTGCTTTAATTAAGGTCAAGAGGGTGCGTCATCCGCTGTGTTGTTGGGAGAGTACTTAATTAGAAAGCACACCGGTGGAAACGTGGGGGGCTCCATTCTTAACAGGGATGGAACTTTTACTGTATGTGCAGTGTAACAAGATTAGAAACATTATCTTTTTATTGCCTGACATCCTTCGCAGAGGGATCCTGCAGGCATTGAAAACCTAGCATCATACGCCTGAGCTGGCTCGCATACCTGCACTAAAACATAAATCCCTTAGGGACTTTTAATATTTTCTGATAGTAGATAGGAGTGATTATGTGTCCCAGAAGTGATTACATGTCCTCCCGCTGCCGAAGCTCTCGCACAGATCCGACCATTCACTGATGAGCTTCGGTCCGGTCCGAAGGAATGCGAACGTAGGGGCCCCGTTAATGAACGGTAAAGACAGATGAGTCTCCCCTTTGCCAAGCAGGTTGCCTCAATTGGATTAGTGAAGTTGAGCTTGGGATGGATATCTGTCTGTGAGCCAAGGGGCCCGTAGCTCGGCCAATAAGCCAACCCCCAAAACAAGTGCAGGATTTCCCTCCGCTGACATGGCGGGGACTGCTGATGCATTAAGAGGCGCGGACATGTTAAGAGCAATAAGCGCATCATTTATTGTCCTGGAAAATGAGGGAACTGTTCCCTGACGGACCACGGGGGGCGCTATCAGCAGACCTCCTCTCCAACCAACTTTGAGAGCCTGGGAAACGTCATCAATCACTGCGTCCCCAGCGGAGGAGCTGCTGCCGTCTGCGTGCAGACTCCCGCTCACGCTGATCCATATAAAAGGCGGCGTGATGTATTAGAGCGGATGAGCGGGAGCAGCAGTGACACATGACTGACGGCTCATTTGACTAGCTGCAGGAAAGTGTGCGGGGAAGTTTCAGTCTCCTCTAATGATGCTGAAGAAAGGAAACCCTGCTGTGAGATTATGTTTTCCTGTTATGTACCCTTTAGCACCACACCCATTAGAACTGGATAAATGTGATGCGGCTGAACTGGCTGGTTGAGGGGCTACCAGCGGACCAGGCACCACCTGACCTGACCTTTTAACCTGTGACCAACCTCGCCTGCGCACTGTTCACTCCGGTCCAGTGAATGAGGTTTCTAAAGGATGAGAAAGAAGAAACTGACCCCGTGCCTTGGGGCCGTATCTGTGGGTAAACACAAATATTTTTTGTGTCATGCATTATCAATCAGCTGTCTCATGGGGTTTTCCGAACAGGTAATCTCTGTCATCCAACCGCTCCACCGCAGGAACTGGCCGTCCTGAAATGGGATAGCAAAACACACATTAATATTAAGCGCAATAGAGATCAGTTTCTCCGACTGCTCTTACTTCTCAGTGTCTCGGCACGTGCATCCTGAAATCAATATACTTCACTGTGTCATATAGGGTTCCACTACTAAGAAGTCTTTCCTATCGTAGGGAAGGAAGTTTCATGACTATTTCTTGCTCTACTAAAGCTCTCAGAGGTTGTAGAATCTATCCTGATTGCACCAGAAATGCAACAGTAAAGGCAGAACTGAAGGGGAATCATCCATTTATAACCTTTACAAGGATTCCCATCCCATCGTCCCATCCAGGCTGAGGAGCAACGCACCCTCCGGGCCTGTCTGCTGCGTTTTTTTCGCTGTGTGAGGTCAGCAGCCGGCCTGAGGAGTATCAGCTGCTGTTTTTCCATGCAGGCAGACTACACCTGGGTGTTCAGCCCTCTGACGGGCCTGGCGCTGGCCTCCGAGCAGCACGATGACCACAGAACCTGATACTCCCACAGCCAAGGTTCCTGCCCAGTGTAAACTCACCCCATCCTCACGGTAAGCTTCCCCTCTCCCTTTACGTGTCCTGCTTCGGCCTTTCAGCGTCTTCCCCCGCGCCCACCCTGACGTAATGCTGCGGAAGCCCTGCGAATATTCGTATTGTCTAAGTGATCATTAAAATTTATGGCGAGCTGACTTCATCCAGCTTGCAGGGCCGCGCTGGCATAAGTCATAATTATGTGATGACACTGTAAGACGGGAGCGTCCACGCTGGCCTCATCTCCCTGGCAAGTCAAATGATATAATTAGCCCAGTAAGAGGTGAGCGCTCCGGAGTGGATAAGTTATTAAATGTTTGGATGAACCTGAGCTCCATTTCCCTAACTATCGCTCCTGCACCCCTCCCGCCTCTGTCCTCAATTAGCCCATTAGCAGTTATGTGATACTATATGCTGATGGGGCAGTGAACAGAAAGCGTGGGTAAATCAAGCCTGACCACTGGTTGTGTTATGGACTGCTTGTGCGAGCTGCCACTGAAGGACACTTAGACTTGAGAGAACAGCACATCGCTGCAGGACTCATGACTGCAACAGACCTGATGGGACAGTAATGTGAGCCCAGCTGAGTTGGTAAACCTGAAAAATGTCCCTCTGACCTCTGTTATGAGCCCCGGCTGCGCGTTAAGTTGATTGCAGTCGTTAGGAGCTCGTCTGCGTGCTGCCGCCCACAGCGGCGTGGAAAGTGTGCGACAAAGACGGGTCAGGAGAGCAAACGTGCCGAACCGGACCCGTCGCGTTGCTCAATTTGTCCCCGGGTGAGCAGTAATGGGAGGTGGTGCGCTGAGGCTGACAGCCTGACTACCGCTGGACCCTCGAGCCTCAGTGTCTGCGTGTTATTGTGTGCAGGTGTGTGAGTGTGTATGTGGGTGTCGCTGCTGCAAAAGGTCTCACCAAGCATGACTGTGTGTTATTCACACTGACGAGTTTCACTGTTCACTGTCACCTCTCATTGTGAGGAGAAATCAGCCTGTGGAGATAAACATGGACAGAGAGGTGCGCAGCCTGACCCCCCCACCAGCACACACACACACACACACACACACACATTCACCCAAGCACACACACAGATCCTCCTGTTTCTTTCTATGTGTGGACTTTCATCGAAAGCGCATTACCCAGGTATTTACTCTAACCATAACCATCCCAACCAGCCCCTTAACCCTAACCTTAGTCTAACCCTAGCCTTAGCCTAACCCTAGCCTAGCCTCGTACCAATTCTAACCTTAAAACCATGTCTTAACCTTCAGTTAAGAGTTTTTAAACCATCACTTATTAGATTTTTATGATGTAGCTTTTAAAAACGACAGCAAAAATATCCCGAGAGCACAATAGTGGTCTGTAGATACATTTTGCTTGCAGGCAGTGGTGGAGGTCTGGCTCTGTGCGTGTGCTCATGCCTGGGGAGGGGTGGGTGTTATGGTGTTTGATTTGTTGTGAAGCCTTGATCAGCAGGACTCAGCAGAGTCCAGGTTGGCCCGGTGGGCCCGTGCTGAGTGACACTTCCTCTCTGTCTTGTCCTGTGGTGAGCCCTGACAGCGGGGGCCCGGTGCAGAGAGCAGCTCCCCCCCCCTTCATCATCACCACTACCAACGACCCACTGTGGGCAGTAGGGAGGGGAGGCTGGGGGTCGTAGTCGTCTATGTCACCCACGCCTGCACCTCCGGCCCCTCCTTCACGTCTTCTCCATCTCTGGCCCTTCTCCAGAGATGAAGAACCCCCCCACCCCCCCGTCTCCTTCTGCCCTGATTGGTTTTGTTGCTGTGAGCAGACAAACAAACAGAAGACAAATCCTGCTGCTCATCTGATCTTACTGCCCCGTGAAGTGGCTCCACCTAAGGGCCGGTGATTGGACAATTACAGAGGGGCAACAGACAACAGTCCAGGCGCTGCTCGCTCTGTGTGAAAGGTCATCAACTGAGCGACCAATCGGCTGCGTTTACACTCCGTCTGTCAATCCCCTGAAGTGATTAGTTGTCAGCATCTCTAATTGGTCAATTCTTGATTACTACACATGATCAAATAATGCTGCAGAACAGAAAAACCTCGTGTGGAGCCTGACGAGATGCCAGCCAGCCTCCAGATGCACGCTTGTGCTTTCTGGACCACAGCTGTTGCTCTGTGGGCCATAATACCTGTTGCGGGCCTGTGTTGCCGTGGACGCCGCCCAGCTTGCCTCACAAGTGGCTCTCCTATGAGTGATTACAAAAAGCGTGCGTGTGTGTGTGTAGGGGGGCGTATAACAAGGGCCTCGTCAGCAGACCCTCCATATTTGAGGTCAATTTTGCTCCCCTCTGATTGAGCCAGGAGGAAGAGATTCCTCACTGAAGCCATCATCATCGTCATCCCCTGAGGTGCAGAGCCTGAAGCCGGTGTCAGTGCCATCCTGTTGCCCCCTGAACCCCTCCCCCCCGAATCTTTTATCCATTTTCCTCCCCCACGCACCCTTTTCGCTCCCCCTCGCCGCCATCCGAGCTCCTCGTGGCCCTGGCCGTCTGCCTGCTCTTTCCCTCACCCCCCGTGTTCGCAAATCACTTCTTCCCGTGTCAGCAGGTAAATTGTTTTGTCCTCCCGTTCCCTGCTTTCATTACCTTGTGTAAATTAAGCGATATGTCGTCCACCGGTGCGCGCCGGAGCACTCACCGTGCCAACGCCAAAATCATGAGATTTGGCATAATAAATGAAGACAAACTGGCAGTAGCAGTGCTCCTCTCCACGCGGGCTCGCCTTCATTATTCGCTTAACTTGCCGGAGAAAATGACTTAACCCTGACCTGTGTATTTGGTCCCATATTCACTCCAGATAAAAGCCTTTTTACAGCGCACAACAATTTATATTCCAGCAAAGAGGCTGCTTTTCTCTGTCACTTTTCCAATCTCGGCTCCTGAGCACACGTCATTAAACTTGTCTTGCCTTCTTGTGTTTGTCCATCAGTCCTTCTTTTTACATAAAATCTGGCAGCATTATTCTGGGTTTTGATGGCACCCACTCATTTTTTTCCCCCTTGGAATGTTTGATTGGAAGAAATATAGTCAGGCTGGGGCCGTCTCCTCTCCTCCGTGGAATCAAGCTCATGATGAAATGGTGTTCCCCGAGCAAGAATAATAAAAACAGACTTGTGCATTACAGGGGGCTCTCAATCTGCCAGCTGGGCCGAGCCGAAGGAGGGGGAAAAAAAGCCACCCTGCCCCTGGAAAAGATTTTTATTTCATCCTAGCAGATAAATGGAATGGAGTGACCACTCTGGAGGCAAACCCTGGCTGGACAGTGGGACGGTGCTGGAACATTAACGAACCGGCGGTTCCTGTTATTCAGAGAGAAAGAGAGAGAGGGAAACTGACAGAATAAAGCAAACCTTGGCTGATATTAGTCGTTTCAGAAGTGAGCATGATGAACAGGCTGGCTGCTCGTGTTCTGTTTGATGGTGGCAGCATTTCTAATAACGTCTAAGGCTGCAGGCTCGGATGTTTGGGGTCCACCGTTTTAGATTTGCTTAAATTAAAAAATCATTTACACAGTATTGTATTGTCCGTATGATTAAAATCAAACTATAAGACCTATAAGTAATGTAAAAACAATCATTTAGACCCCCTAAGGATGATCATCTTCTTATGGAACAAAAGGGACAAACAAAGGGACTTAAAAAGGAAATTGTAACTTTGTGATTTTATGATTGTTGTATTTCTCCATCACTGTTTTGTGAATATTCTAAATTTTGGGCCACAGTGGAGAACATAACAATACTCATATAGTTAAAAAAAAAAAAAAAAGGAATCAACGTCATAATTTAAGTAAATTCAGACGTGAACCATTTTCCCCCTTTGACTTCATAAATTAGCTACTAAAGCTGCCATTATTACAATTTAACTCCTCATAGCTGTAGGTGAAGAGATCTTATTCACGAGGAGTGAGGCCTTGGCCAGTCATTTGGAAAATGTGTTTTTGTAATGGAACTGCCCAGAATAAAACAAATTTAGTAAACCAAAATAGAACAACCAGCAGCTGTAAAAAAAAAAAAAAAAAAACTTCATAAAGCTGAAACAGCTAAAAAGTTCCACTTTGAATTACAGGCTTAGGTTTTTTTTTTCTTTTTCTTTTTTTTTTCTTCTGGGTGGATAATCAGCTGTAAATGGTGCTCGTTTTTACCTAACAGAGGCTGATTAATCAGCCAAACTGAGCAGCCTAATCAATCTGCGTCTCGTGCTTCCTACATTAGGACTGAAGGGCCTCATGGAGCCTGCATCCTCCATCACTGCCGCTCAAACATGGTGGTGAGGGGCAGACACAAAACACACTGGTTTTTAGACTGTGGAATATTACACTAACTTCTGAGTGTTGGTACACACGCGGATCCAGTTTCTACACAGTTAAAATGAGTATTTTCCCCTCTCAGATGGGAATTTTAGCTGCTAATTTGCTGGCACAATTTCTTACATATGACTTAATCTGGTTTGAAATAAACATTAAAATGCAGCTGCTGTTGTTTTAGCTGTTTAAGGAAGGCTGTCCGGAATGATCAGAAAACATGAAAAAGCATCACAGGAACATATGAAAAATCTGATTACATTCATTCACATTCCCACCTTCTCCTTTCATTACCAATAGGCAGACACTTGTCAGCACCGGACCCCAGGGCCTCTGTGATCCTATCACTTGGGACCAGTCTTGGTCCAGATTTTATCTTTTTATCTCATTGATTTGCAACAGTTAATGCTATAGCTTTTATTTTTTTATTAGTTCAAAAAGGTTTCCAGCCTTCTAGTGTTCTGCTCTGTACTCTGCACCCAGAGCTCCAGCAGACATTTTGGGCTAAACTCTTTGTTCTCCCCGACAGACAACACACATCAAAAGAACAGATACAAGATCAGCTAGCCTTGTTTGGCTTTAACCTGAACCCTGCTAAATTGAAATGTCAAATGCACCTTAGTGGATCAGGTTGATATGACAACCGGTGGCAGTGACGCATCTGAACCAGTGCAAAGGAGGGGGGGTTTCTCCCGGTGCCACAGCAGAAAACCACACAACAACAGCAAAAACGGAACACCCCTGAGCGATATGGGATAGACCATTTTGTGTGAAGCTCAGGTGAAAGTGTCCTCAAAAGGCTGGAGCCATTCAGTTCGGTGTTTTCTGACAGAAGTTTAAGGTCATTATAGCAACCTCTTCTGAGGAGATTTCTAAAAGTCATTTGGAGGTCGTATCAGTTCCAAACCACAGGTAATCTACAAAGATCATGAAAAATGTGAAATACTGGTGAGTTTTTCTTCTATTCTAGAACAAAAAGGAGAAAAGAATGATACGCAGAGGGAAACCACTAAAGTATCTAACTCATTTTTTACTACATGGAAGTTTTACAAGGTCGTTTGGAGAGTTGTGTTCACACAACAGCTGCATACAGATGCCTTTCCTTGTTCTACAAGCCACAGAGCCGAGAGTCTTTAAAAGATCATTATTACCATACAAATAGACAGATCTATTTAACAACCCTCGTTTTATCACATAACACTTATTCTTTAGTGTTGCTCCTTGAATTGGAGCGAAATGCGTCTCCCCCACAACCCGCTTCTTTTTTTTTTTTTTTTTTTGGCGAGAAAAACGTCTCTGGGTTGATAAAGGCTCAGAGCAATAGAAGAAGCAAAGCTGACATCTTCTTAAGAGATGATAGGAGAGCCAAATCAAATAGGATGGAGCAGTCACTCTTTTCACAGATAGGTAGCTCATTTCTGGTGGCTGAGAGTTTGCATCCCTTGTGGCGCTCTGCTTGGGAAAGATAGCTCACTTGGACTTCATTCATTATTTCATTCTCTGCTTCCTCTCTTCACATCTTTGCTGCTTCTTTTTTTTTCAGCTTTAATGAATTACCTATTTTTCTTCAGTCTTGATGGCAATCTTGGAATTCAGATTTGGAGACAAAATGTTTAATCACAAGTGTTTTTCATTTGCAAAGACGGGGGCAAAAAAAATCAATTATTTCCATTAGACAATGGTGAATGAAATGAAAGGAAGTGGAGGCTGGTGAAACAAAGGCTCCATGGCGGCACAAGATAAGTGTCTCTCGGTGTCAGTCCTCTCCTGAGGTATGATATGTGGTTGGTTTATTGTAATGAAGCAAACATTTGAGTTTGGAATTTTGTCATGAAATTGCAGAGGTTTGTCATTTAAAAATTTTGGTCTTGTGCAAACAACAACTAAACAAATCACCATAAAGTATCAAACAAGTTATCGCTTGAATATCATCATTCTGTTCGCTTTGACAGTTGTGGGTGCTAAGCTGAGCGCTTCCTAAAGAGCGGCTTTATCGTGTTCTGCACATTCTCTGCAAATCCCTTTGAAACGTATTTGTAAAAATGAACCGCTCTTGCAGAGGTCTCGTTGAACGGCAGAATTACATGAAAGATAAAACACCCTATCTGCAGCAGAAGAAATGACAATGAGTGTCACGAAATTGTGAAGATGGCCGAAACAATGAATATTAAGTAAATGTAAGGCCTCTGACTAAATTGAAAATGTATAAGTGTGTATCCTGAGGGGGAATGGTCTCCAAATTGCTAATTACTTCTTCTGAAAGGCTGCTGTTTCTGATATGTTTGCTTGTGAGAAGCTGCTTCTTAATGAAGCAATGGCTCAACTTTTTTTTTTTTTTTTTTTTTTTTCTCCATATTCCCATTCTCTAGCTGGAGGCTCTCTCTGGACTTTCCTCCCAGGCCTGAACAATGGCGGACCCGGGAGCCCTGCTTCCCCACAGGCCCTTCTGAGAGCAGGCCGGGGGCTGAGTACTGAGGGAGCCGCTCAGCATGCTGAAATATGGAGGCGACAGATAAGGTGGCAGCGGCACAGTGAGGTCCTCTCCCATGGGCCCAAGGGGAAATTTGCAGTTATTAAGAGGAAGATGAGAGAGATTAAATGGCTTTTGTACTTGTTTTCACAGACTTTTTAAATACAATTTGGGCTGGCTTCGTCTGAGAGATGAAAGAAGTGCTAAATGACTTTTTTGCCTCATTCAGCAACACACCAAGAGAGAATTCCTCATTACTAAGAGCTGTCACACATTACAAAACACTTATTAAAGCACTATTGTCTTAAAATGGTTGTAGGTAATAGAATTAATGTAATCTATAACAAATCAGACATGTGCCATTTTTATAAATTCACGTTTTTACATTCTCATTTACTTAAATTTACCATCAGCTTAAGTTTTTTTTTCCATGGATGTCATGCTCATGTGATAAATTCTTGTTACCTCAGTTTTAAATCTGATTCTGGGAATTTCCTGAACAAACAATGTCTGACGTCAGTGTCTGAAGTGGAGCATTGGTGTGTGAAACATCTGATAGATAAAGAGCTGCAAGTAACAAAGTAACAAAATTGTTCTCGTCCCAGTTACCAGTGAAGTCCAATTCATCATATAGAGAGTTAAAGTAGTCCAAACAAAATGATAAGATATCAATTTCCTTTCAAGCCTGATATGGCTTTTCTTAGCCAAAGGTCTTAGCTGAAAGAAAGAATTTCAAATTTAAAACCACTGTCATAAATTACAACATGATTAATGGTGGACAAATTACAGAGCACTGGGCAAAGAGCCTTTAGGAATCTTATAGATTTACATATATCACCAAAACATCAATAGGAAACATTACAGTTTAATATTTTTTGTTATCTTCACAGGTCTCATTCTGTTTTGTGTAGAAACACACAAAGGATGTCAGTGTTATTTAGTGATTATTATGATACTCACGCAGAGGAAAATTGAATAATTTTAATATTGTTGCACAGTAAAATAAAATCAGCCCTAAAAGGCCAGTAACTAAAGTAAATATGCTGTTTTATAAACGCCACGTTACGTTGATAGCCTCTTACATTATATTTAAAGGAGAGTAAAGAATGACAAGCTGACTTCTGTCTTATTTGTAAGTTTTATCAAACTAATTTTTAACCAAAAAGCTAAGATATTTCAACATAGAACGGAGTTAATTTTCGATTTTATCGTGTGCGGTGAAATATTTCGATCATGAACTCTGGCGTGGTGGTGGGCGGGTCCCCGATGGCGTCACACAACTCGGAGGCTTCTGATTGGCTGGGCAGCAGAGCGGAAGCGCTTCTGACGTCAAAGATGTGAGGAAAACAAAACAAATGGAGCTGCGAATGGTGAGTGTTCAAAAGTCCACTCTTCAGTCTTGCGAGCAGTATCGGACACTATCACTGTGGAACAATAATAAAATCTTTGATGAACTACGCGTTTGGCCGTCATCTTTTATCACGTGTTTGTAATGTTTGGGACGACTCTGAGCCCCCGAGCTCACGTGTGTACTGTTATGTAACATGGAGCTTGCAGACGCCTCGGCCGCCCCCCCTCTATTGTTCACCTGTGCTGATGCTCTGCACCGTCAAAATCTCCGTCCGTACGGGTGCCCACAATGGTCCTGGGGGCTCTGTTGCTGCTTTAAATGTTGGAACGTTTAGCTCATTGTCTTTTAACGGCGCTGTAATTCAATTTGGACGTGCGACCGTAATCAGCTATACTGCTTTATTGTCCCATTGTTTACCACAGTAAAACATTGTACATAGATGCATTTTTTAACAGTGAAACCAAAGATTATCCTTAGTCACGTCATGAGCTTGCCATGCACAGGTTGTTTTAATATACTTTCCTTTTGAATAATGATAACGTTGCCATAAAATGCCATAAAATGTACCCCCGGTACTCGCGTATAAAATTGACTCCCTCTGGTAATCACATACCGGTTCCATCTCCTCACTGTGAGGAGCATTTGATGCTGAGATCAACAGCAGGGGACACCTTTCAAAGAGTCCAGAATAGATTGTTGACAGCGTTGTGTAAATGGAAAAATTAACTCGGTTCTTTCTTAATCTCCAGAGACATGATGGATGAGCTGGTGCAAGACCTGGTGTCTGCCCTGGAGCAGACTTCAGAGCAGAGTAAGCTGGGGGAGCTGTGGGAGGAAATGGTCTTGAGTCCTTTTCGGCAGCGCCGGCAGACACGTCGCCGCAGAGGCCGGAGGCGCTACCGTGAGTCCTCCTTCTTCCCCCTCAAGCACAGGTGCTGCTGGATTGAAGCCTCAGAGTCGAGCCTCGATGAGATGAAAGAATACAGAAAAACGTCTTCCTCATCCATGGCTGCCTCCATGGCGAACTGCAGTGACTCTGATGACATGGTTTCCAACCACCGATGGCGTCAACTGATGAGACACCCTGTGAGGACCAGGCAGCCATCTTGGCCTGAGTCTGAATCCTTAACCGAGAACAACTCCGGACGGCAGCTGAGGAGACGGAGGAAGGTCAAACGGATGATCTCTGATGTCACGGTGAGGTTGCAGCCTAAGGTGAAGGTTCCCAATATAGACTGTAAACAAAGACAGAGGTCGGCACACGTGCAACATCTGTCAGGAGTACAGAAAAAGTCCGTCTCCTGGGTGGGAGCTGAACGACAGAGCGAAGGAGCCAGGCTGATGGGAAAAGAGTGCTGGAAGAGGAAGGAGCACAGAGATGGTGCTGATGAGAACATGTCAGAGGGGTAGGTCATGTTTTACATGTTAAATAAACTTAGACTCAATTATTTATACAGTGTTTGTCAGAACATCTCACAATAAATTCATACAAGTTAAGTATTTTTTAAAAAATGTTTGAAAGTACTGAATTGAGCCTCAGATAAACTCTTTTTTTTAAAGTAGATTAAATCGTTATTCGTCTGTGAAAACCGAACGTTGCTGTCATTCCCACCGAGACAGAAATAGTCAAAGCTGGTGACTTTTAAATGATCCGATCATCTTCTGAGTATTCATGTGTCCTCACCTCCACCAAGAAAAAAGTAGATCACATTCATACCTCTGTCCCTTCTATAGTATTGAGTTGACATTAAAAATGAATGATTGAGCCCCCTCATCCTCATCTCCAGTAGCTGAAATGATCACCAGGGAGGGATCTCTGATAGATATGCCTCCAGGTACCGGCTAGCTCATTAATTCTTTTTTGAGAAATATTGTCTAACTAAATAACTGATTTGGTATGTTATTGATTTGTTTTGAAATCATCCCTGTCTTTTGTTTGGCAATTAAAGCTGAGCCTGTCCCAGTGTCCCATACACAACCCACTTCTGTGCAGTTCTATTTAAGCAAAGCTAAATACGGCCTTAAACTGACAACATATAAACACATTATATATATTTTTGAGGGAGCCAAAAGTTACCACCCTGTAGGTTAAGTAAATATGCAATACGTTTGGAAAACCTAAATAAATATAACTGCTATTCAAACTATAAACCGATGTTCAGTTTGTTATATGATGCACAAATTCTTGCATTAAATTGTAAGATTGTGGCATGTTTTTGCTGCAATTTGTGCACCCTTATGACTTTAATGTTGCAGCTGTGCTGAAATGTAACCTAATGGTTTTAGACTTCAGTTAACAAATGCCAGAATAGTTGCTCCAAAATGCAGCTTTTTATGTAACACTTGAAAGACTTGAGTAATGCTGGCAGTCCAAACATCATTATATGCTAAATAGTTCTCTTTTAGATATCTTCCCTTTTTCCATGAGGAAAAGACATTTGAGGTAACTCTAATGGGACAGGGCTTAACATCTTCTGGTTTAATTTGTGCTGACCCTTCCAGCCCCTGAGTGGTACTTGTTTTTCTTACTTTATAGAAAAATCAATAGCTGTTCTGACAGAGAAAGAGCTCCGGAGAAGAAATAAATGGGATCGGTGTGGCCCACTGTCAATCATTTCTCACTTACACGACTACGACGCTCTTGATTGCTGCTCAGCAGACTGTCGCGTCGCACTCGGGGCTGAGCAATCTAATGGTTAATCTATGATGGAGGCAAAGGATTAATACAAATGGCAGCAGTGGCACAACAGCGGTATTTACTCTGCAAGTGTGTACAGTCCATTTGATGTCAGACACAGGAGCGGCTCGATGGCTTTGGTGTTTTTCAAACGGACAGTTTCGACTCTCCTCAAGGTCACTCTCATGCGCACGCTGAGCAGAGCTTCGCCTTCAGCCAGCCCTGTGCGAGCGGAGCAGATGTTGGCAGCTCCAGTTGGGCCCCACATCCTTGATTAGACCTGGCCCAGCCTTGCTGGCGCTGCAGCCACCTGGCGCCCAGGCCGGCCCAGCATGCCGCCCTCACCTGCGCGTAGACGTGGTTGTGGGCTCAGCCTTGGCCCCCAGCTGTGCGCACCCAATGGTGATGTTGACTTTAGCTGTGCCACAGGACAAACAAAACCGTCATGTGTGCTTTTCTTACATGCTGGCATCGTTGTGCTGTAATTTATGTTTTAAAAACTCCATCCCTTTTTTTGGGGGGGGGGGGGCCCGCGCATTGTGGCATTTGCTGGAGTTAATTTTAATAAATCTCTGAGACTAATCCAATTACTGCAGCTCAGGGATAGTGGGATAACCTTATAATCAGACAGCCATGGAAGAGGGCATGGATTTGGGTTGAGGCGACTTGTTTGAAGAGCCCACAGATTCATTGTTGTCGCCCTCCTCCCCCCACGCCACCCGTCTCTTCCTTTCCTTTATTCTTCTGCAGAATGAGCCTGCATGGCTCAATAAATGGCAGCTAGCCTGTAATCTCTGTGCAAACTGATCTGGCTCTCCCAGGAGTTGAGGATTATATCCTAATGATTAGTGCTCATCTGGATACTGTGTTTTGCTTCACCTCTTTAGCTTGTGCAGAGACAATAAGGCCATGTGGGAAGTTCAGCTCTAAAATACTGGAATGCAGCTTTTGCCCTTGCCTTTGTCTTACCATGGCCATATTATCTAATTAGGCAGTTTTACAGTACTTAATCCACATTAGAATACCGTTTTTCGACTCAAGGGTTGGTACTGCTACTGGGTGTGAGTCAAAGTTTTCCCCAAACTTTACTCAGCAAAGGTCATTACTAAAGAAAGAGGAGGTGTTTTCTTTTTTAGACCTAAGAAAAATAGACACTTAATTATTCATGCCATTAATTAGGTAGTACTTAATGCAAATGGTCTTACATCAGCCCTGTGCTGCTTCAGGCGACGTCACATTACACCCTTAATACAGATAAATACTTAATAAGTGCTTCTAATTGAATGTTTATAGCTGTGATTCTTTTTAAACTTTGCAAAGAAAAAAAAGTCCAACATTCTTTCAATTAGAATCCACCTTTAGTCCAGTGGTTCAAAATGTCTCCGTTTCTTAAAGTAGGTTTACTGGATGATCTATGCATACAAATAATTGGCCATTTTGGATTTTTAACAGTGAAAAGGAGTTTACGTCTGATGCCAGCTGACAAGCACAGAGGTGTTCCACACTAAAGTGAAGGCTGGGGGGGTTAGCCACGGAGGGTCTGTCCAGCTTGCTGTGCTCGGCTCGATCCTCCAGATTCCCCTGGAGAGGCCCGCATCTGCTTCTCCTGATTGTAAGGGGAGATGATGCAGGGCCATCTGGCCAGGAGGATGTGCAGGCTGGATGGACGTATTTCTGATCCTGTCATCCCTGGCAGTCCTCTGCAATATGGTAAAGCACTGTATCAGCACATGTGTGACCCCCCCAGCTCTTTTCTGTGAGCAAGGTCAGCCGCGATAAATCTGAAGAAATACTGCAAGGCAGTCGAGACCATTAGGCTCTCCTCTGTGTTTATGTCATTAACAAATGCCCAGAAAGGCAGAATCAACAGTGAGCCAGCCAGAATTAAATGGCTTTATAATGCTCAATGCATCCCGGCCAGAAACGATTTGTTCAACAGGAGACAGGAAGGCGTGGAATTTATTATTGATATTAATGCTATACTGGACAAATTGGCTGAACTTTATTTTATTTTCCAAGACATTATATTTTAATAAATGTTACTCAATGCTTTGCTTTCACTTCACATAGATCATCACATTTTTACTGAGTCCATTTCTTGTAAATGCAGTCCTGATAAAGAACTTCTCAGTAGGACTCTTAGAAGTCTTCTGGTATTGTCTGAACATCTCCATCACCACTTCTCCTTCTTTCACTCTCCGCTGTGACCTTTGAGTGTCTGGAGGACCCAGTTGAAGGTGGCCGAGGTGTGAGAAAGGCAGGAAAAGGCCAGGGAGGTCTGGGGTACATCAGGGTGGGAGCAGAAGCAGTGGGGTTGCCTGAGGGTGCGGCGTGAGCAGCAATGGAGCAGTCAGCAGAGGCAGCCCACCCAGCAGATGTTGGCCAGTTGTTTGGGGGAAGCTGCGCGTCTGCTGGTCGCTCTGTGCGGGGGGCACACCCAGAGGGGGGTGGGGGGATTTGGGGGTGGTGGGGAGCCGGCAGGAGAATGTGTTTCGCTCTCCTGTCATCCTCCAGAACGCAGGCCAGATTAGATTGGAGCTGACAGCAGAGGATATTCAATTAGATTGTGCACGTCACTCCATGGCTTCGATCAGAGCCCCTGCTCGGGTCTTTGTGTTTCCTGTTGCAGAAAGAGAGAAGGCAGCGTGCTCTCTCTATCTGTGTCATTTCCATTTATGTCTCTGGATTTCTTCATTATATGTATCACAGAACATTACATGTTAAATATTGAGTGGGCCATGTCAATGTTTGAGACATACTGTTCGCTTTTCAGACGACCCGACATTGACTGACCGTAAACAGTCCATCAGGAATTAAGATGCCAAATAAAAATGTCAAAATTCCTTCTTCCTGGGTACAAACAGGTCAATGGTGACCATTCCTTCATAGCTCTCTCCTTTTTTTTTTAGGGAAACAAGCAGCACGTGCAGCAGTGACCCTGGCCTGTTCACCAATGACGAGGGTAGACAAGGTATTTCAAGCTCAGTAGCTCTTTCTGATTCTTCTGACCAATAAGATTTAATTTTGAATATTTTTCCCCTCAAAGATGAAGCATTCAGGTCAGATTGAAGATGAGCAGTCAGGTTCACGCAATACGAGCTCCACTGTGAGGGAACGGTGGCGCTAAGGGGTGGTTTTGTTACAATGGACTGGTTGCTGGGCACCCAGGCGACTCTAATAAGACGTTGTCATGTCGTGTTAATGAGCGCTGAAGCCTTTGCTAATCTCATTAGTTGTGGTGGGGCCAGGCGGCCTCTGATTTAACAGTTGTCACTACACCTTGACTGTGAGAGCCATGGTTCCTACGTAGCACTCCGCTGACTGACAGGTCTGATGAGCAACTCATGTCTGGGGACGAGACTGGCAGTGGTAGTTAGAGGGACAAACAGTTGCTGAACATCTGCATACCATCTCTGGTAGAGATTTACTGGAGTTTTGTGTCGTCTACAAAGCTGATAATTCTGCTAAAATGTTACCCGTTTAGGTGATGATGAACAGAGTGACTGGTTCTTTGAGGGCGACTGTGGAGTCGGGACGGCCGTGAATGGACTTCTGTCAAGCTGGGACACCGACAAACAGCTTTCCCTCGAGGGAAACTGTCCCTCGCCTACCTTCCTGCTCCCTTCGCGGGCCTCTCACAGAGGTAGCCTCTACCTGCACGTCCGGTAACCATAACCCAACCAGACAGACTGATCTAAAACGATGTCCTTGCAGCGTTTAGGCATCACTCGCGCCTGAGGCGAGCTCCTGGTTCTGCAGCCTGCTGCATCAGAAAAGACAGGAGACAACTTCCTAGAAAGGTTAAAGAAGACTACCATTCTCCTAAATGTGAAACAGCGATACAAAATTCTCAATGATTTGAAACCGTGTTTTCTCTGTGGTTTGCAGCGCAGCAGTGTGTCAGTGTTTGTGGAGAGACAAAGATCCGTCTGCCATGACCCCTGCCAGAGATGGTAAGACACCCACACGTTTCAGAGCAACACTCATTACTCTAAATTGTATTCCTCTTTCCTCTTGTAGCATTTGGCAGCCTTCTGTTACAAAGCGGGATTTAAAGCAGGTAGCTTCACTATTCCTTTCTGCCTTCTTTGAGCAGACATCCGTCACGTCATACATTATGTAAAAATAATTGTTCATTCTTTCTCCAGTTGAAGCCTTTGTCGCAAATGCCAGTATGTCCTATCGACACAGTGTCGGACAACTCCCATCTCAGATGTTCCTCTGCAGTCGTTAGAAACAGGTATGTGAAACCAAATGTTGGCAGTCTTTCAAAAAATATTTAAACATATTCTTTTACATGAATACTAGTAAGTAAAATCAGATCAAATCAGGTCGAGATGTTACAACAGTGTTTAGTTTCTCTCTTAGCTGTTGACAGCTCAACAGCTGATGTTAAATCAGCCCTAATTTAAATCCTGGGCTTTAAGAATGAGCCAATACCATATTAGATGACTGCAGTTAGACTCACACTTTAATTCAGTAGTTTTCAAGGTCAATGTTCCGAAACTGAAAATCCAAAGTTTGTGTAGTTACAGTGCCGATTCAAATCCTTGCATTTCTGGGACCGTGTAAAAACATAAAAAAAAAAGATCCAAAAGGTGTTTGCTGAAGGCTTCACTTGCTCCCAGCCATCCCTGGAACTGTTGGATCTGCACAGGGACTATGGAGAAGTCGTTCATTTTATTGTTTCCACTCCGCTTATTTATGGTGCATTCTTAATTTTGTTTCACACGCAGTCTTTTTCAACGCTCTCCTGGGTTATTTCACAGAGCGTTCCAACGCTCCTTGATGAGGGGCTAAAAACACGACTGCTATGAAAAGCCCCGACTTCTTAGGGCTTTCTTTTCTAACTGGTCCTTTCTTCTCCACCTGAAAGGTTCCTTCAGATTCCAGTTAGAGGCATTGTGAATACTAATTTCTCTCTATTAAAAAGCCCTCATATCCCTGCCATGCTCTCATTTGAATGGCAGGCTCTGGGGAGACCTCTTAATTCCTTTATAGCAGGATTCAAGACCCTTCACTTCAAAAAGTATAAATCATACTCCCAAATGAATGAGGAATGGGGGGGTTGACGAGAGGGAGCTTCTGATGTGTCCCGTCGGACGGTACGAGCTGAATCTCCCTGAGCAGCTCGAATCCACTCTGCAGCGTGATGGCTGCTGTGTGCTCGTGGCCCAGCCTGGCACCATCTTACTTTTCCCTCCAAAACCACAAATATCAAATATTTACTATTGTTTTGCTGCGAGCGATCACATCAGGAATATTTCTGCTCCCGCCCCCATGTCGCCCTGTCCTCATTTCTTCATATCCTGGTCTGTTTCTGATTCCCAGGGGCTGCACATGGGAGCTTTTCTATCTTTCTCACACCCTGCAGGGAGAGCGTTTTCCTCCATGAAAGGAGTTGAAGCGTTAACCTCTCATAAAATGATACTGTGTTAATAAAAGCCGTCACCTCCTGTTTGTAGCAATAGGCAGAGATTTGATGCTAAGTGATGAAGGCCACGGTGTTTATCCTCCTCTCGGTAAGGGAATGGGAACGGTGCTTGGTGGGCTTTGGCCCTAATGGTTGGGGGCCAGTGACCACGTTTAAATGCATCATCGCCGTCCACCTGAGCCAAGCAGCAGCAGCAGCAGCAGCAGCAGCAGCAGCAGCTTTTATCTATCGACTTATTTATTTCTAAATGACACCCACGCTGTGAGATAAATCACAGTCTTAGGCCACTCCCCCTCGAAGTTTTCATTTTAATTGTGAGATCTTGGTGTCAGCAGTTAGTATATTGGTGTGAGTGGCCTATTGATTATTGATTTGGAGCTATCGATTATGCTCCCTGGAGAGCCTAATCCTTTCTGATTCATTTGAATACCTCTATTAATCTTGAGATCCTGCTCACACCTGAAGCGTGTGTACGCTAATGAAAATAGATGGGCATTTTGTAGCTGGAGCTCTTCCCTCCACTTTTGATTTATTATTTTTAATTGAAATATTTGCTTTTGGACGCGAGCTCCAAAATTACAATTGACCCTGTGTCAGTGTTGTTTTCACTGCCCTGAGGTGCATCGCATTTGAAAGTGTCTCATATGACCTGAAAAATCCATCTTGGAGTCTTTTTCTGCTGTGTCCTTGTGTCTTTGATGGCATTTACTTCTTACTGGTTGTCTTCATTACATGAATGCAGTTTCTCTTTCATCACTTCTCAGACTTTAGTCAGTTTTGTGTGTTCTTGTCGCAGTTCTTTTACACACAGACACAACTGGGCGACATCTGTTGTGCTGTTAAAACCAACCGAGTCACAGCTGTGATATAATAAAGGCAGCGATGTGGATGTTTTTACAACTTCTCTCAGATTTGCAGACGTGCTTCTGAAGGGCCTTCAGCTTGTGCTTTGAGATGAATGCTGGTGTTTTACCTTGGTTAATGAGCCAGCTGATGGTATTCTCATGTTTGATTAGCTTTGCGGTGAGTGTGTCCGTGGGCTCCTTGGTGATGGGGGAGGGCTCTTGCTTTCACCTGGGCTGCGGGGGCCCTCGGAGTGCTCCGGCCTCCTTGTAATTAGCACAGAGGAGGAGGGACAGACCTCCGCACATTACGACCAAATGCGTCGGGGCATTACTTTATTACTGCAGTCATGCCTTGTGACATAATGTGACGTTATAGCCCGGATCGATTTTGGAATTAAAAAGTTAGTTTGCAAAGATTTACTGTGGGAAGTTCAATGCCTGAGCTCTTTATCAACGGCACAAATGGCTGGTTATGTGCTGTCCGATAGAGCTACGATTGAGGGATCGATAGGTGCCTGATTTACTAACTGGAGTACAGGTAATCAATAAGTATAAAAGTAAATGAAATATGCATTACTGGGATTTTATTAGAGAGGAGTAGCAGGGAGAGAATAACGGTCAGGCCATTTATTTTTATATCTATTGATTATACAACATAGAGACTTCACTTAAAGCTTGCTCTGTGTAGCTTACAACACCCCCGCGCTGGCACGCTCCGTCATGTGATTTATGGGTGTTGAGGTCGTGGAACGTGCTGCCTGTTTAAAGCCCACCCTGATGGGCCCTGATTGGAGCATGTGCCTGTTATTGTTGCTGTTGTTCCGTGCAGCCTGCAGTTCCAAAAGAGCCCCCGTGTGTGTGCGTGAATGCCTTTTACTGGGTCTGTTTATTGCCATGTACTATCGCCCCATGTTGCTTTAGCATCCAGCTTAGTTGGATATTAAAGAGGATAGTGGATTATTTTTATTTTTCAAGCTCTCTCAACCTCCTCCACCCCCAGACTGTAAATACACACTGCACAGAGCACATCAGCCCACGGTGATGGAGTGGACCTTGACCTTAACATTACATCTGAAGGCATAGCTATTGAGCCGGGGGGGGGGGGGGGGTTCCTATTTCAAGACTACTGACATGTGACATAGGAGCAGGTGTCATTTTTTTTAATGTGAACCCTGCAACCCCTCAGACATGAGCGCTCAGGCCCCTGACCTCGTAAAATATCCGCTATCTCTTTGTAAAGGAAAAAAAAATTGGATTGCAATAGTTTGGAGTCAATAAGCAATCGTTTTTGCAGCACGGATGAGGCAGATGTGAAGATGTACTGGTGGCAAAAAAGCAAATGAATGCTGATGAATGCTTTCTGATGAGGACTACATCGTCTTACTGTGCATAAATATTTTTCTACCTTCTCACCAGGGCGGCCGATGTCATTCCGGAGCTGCTGTGCACAGGAGAGGCCGGGAGGAGGAGACGGAGGAGGAGGGGGGAACCAGAGGTTGCATCCGTCCCGACATCAGGTGACGCCCTGCATACATGACTGGGAACCTCGTAATTCCTCACTCACGAGATGGGTTGTGATGAAATTTTGTGCATTCTCTGCGTTAAAGTCTGGCAATCCTATTAATTCAAGATTGGCTGGAATTCAGACGAGAAAATTAAAATTCAGAGAGGTCCAGTTAGACAGAGTGTCGCATCTGTATGCTGTGATTTTCCAGATTCATCGGAAGCAGTTTCTTTTCTGTGCCCTTGGTTCAGATTTGATCAAGAAAGTTTGATTTATGACATGTTCTAGTCTGTGATGTGGGAGATGGCGACCACTGCATTCGCTCTGTTGCTTTCAGAGCTCACAGAGCTTATTGGAATATGCAGATTTCAGCTTGTGTGGCTCAGTCACCTCACTCAAAATGCTTTACAATCTGTGCAGTAACTCTGTGACTTTCATGGCTGCCAGGGCAGTAAAACCCACAATTCTGTTGTTTTCTTGTGTAAAATAGGAATTCAATTTATTTTTATTTCTTCAACAAAACGTACACGTTTAGAGACACAGGGAGAATTTCCTCTAACAACAGATGACGTCACATTCACCCCTCGCAAAAACCTCCGGAATACCTCATGAATGGTGTCCTCTCAATAATTCCTGCTGTAATTTCTTTATGTGATAACTTTTCCACTGTTTGTCAGCATCTGGTTCCCAGCAGCTGTCTGAAAAACAGTGTTTTAGCAGACATGGTGTCCTATGACACCTCTGGCCTATCTTTTACTTTCTTCAAAACATTCCCTTTCCTGTTATTCTAAATTTACCACCAAGGCTTAAACCTGTTGGTTGTGACGGTCTGATTGAAGGCAGAGAGGAGAAGAGGAGTGATTTATAGTTCATTGTAGTGGATGGGGGCTCTGAGCCATGGCTCCTGTGTCTGTTTGGACCGACGCAGCTGCCCTTGTTCATTAGAGTCACGGCTCGGGGGCCTCCTGTGTTTGCCTGGATTGAAATCTGAATTGGTTTGTCCACCTCCTCTTCTACTCCTTTTCTTCCAGTCTCGCCACGGCCGTTTGTCATTTAAATAACAAATGCCGGTGGTTCCCTGATTTAGTGAAAGGTCCGGGCCTCTGATGTATATTAATATTACTGCACAGGATGCCGTTGTGGGGTCCATCACTCATTTGGATAAAAGAGGTGGAATTTGAAAACAGCCAATGCTTTACTTGGATACAGATTGCATCCATTTATTGCTCTGAGTTATGGAACAGCCGCTAACTCTGTCCTTCACCTCCCTGCCGCTCACCCGCTTCCCATAAAAGTAAAAAAGGATTCACCCCTGGCCCTTAAGGTCCCGTTCTACTCAACATGCAGGCGTTTCATTGTTAAAGGTATTCATTAGGAAAACACACTTGTTCTCCAGATGATTTCAGTATAATTACAAACAATTGTTGTAATAATATTGTTTTTGACTGAAACACCACAATCTTTTTTTTTTTTTTAAGAGATGTCCCCATCCTGTCCTGGACTGGCACATCCCCCTCAGCTCTGTTCTCTCTTCTTCTGCTTTTTGAGTCTAGTGCCCTCTTTCCACGGTGATTTATCATGCATCCTGTGCTGTCCAATGTCAGTTTCCGCTGCTGCTCCTGCTCTGTATAAATCTTTACCTTGGCAGCCTGCTGTACCGCATCTCTCCTCAGTAATCTCACCAGCGCCAGGAGATACACGTTCCCTCTGACAAGCTTTCACCCTCTCTGTGTACAAATCCTGGTACGATGCCACTCCGCCATAAATGTGCGCAGAGACAAAATCTTATGCATTGATTTAGTAAGTGTTGACATGTTTTGGTAAACATCTTGTTTGCATGGAAGGATTGTTTGCTGCATTTAGGAAAGAAAGAAGGGAGCGGCTCGCCAGGCAGGGGTTATCGAACACGACAGCCGAGCGATTGTTTGAGCTGGCGAGAAGAAGTGGGCCGTTTCCTGTGTTACAGGTTGATTTGAAACTCTGTAATCAGGAGTGAAAATGGTCTGTGACTTGAGGTGTCTTCCACGGCTCCATTGGGAATTACTCCGGCGGTACCCAGCTGTTGCTTTGTCTTCTTTCTTTACCCTTTTAACACTTCAACAACAGTGCTGGGGCTGTGCGTGGAGAAGAAAAAAAAAAAACAACAACAACTTATCAGGCTAGGTTTCTGTTTGGATTAGACAACTGCTTCACGTCTCAACCTTAAATTGCCCATTTTCTACTTTTCACACCAGCCAGCAATCGAAGTCCAACCAACAAAACCTTAGCTGACATACAGCGGCTTGTTATAGTGTAGAAAACTCATGAAAGTACAATTATAGCCTTCAGTTTTTCTGATTTGGTCAATCTTTCTATCAAATGTTGGTAATTAACACCCGTAGTAGGGTAATTACTGTGTTGGATGATTGAAAATTAAAATAAATACATTCTCTGCAAAAGTAGGGGAGTGATAGTGATTTATAAGGCAAAGATGAATCAGTGGAAAGATCCTGATGGATTTAATAGGCTCAGCTGGTCTCACACACAGAATAATTAATAATTTCACTCCCCCCCTCCCCCACTGCCTTCTATATTGCCCATCTTTCTTGTCTTCATGAAGGAATGACAATAATCCACCAAGACTTTAACCACTGGATGTTTAAATCTGCAGCATTTGTAGATCGCCGACCTCTTTGGAGTGTAAATATTTGTAAAAAGCAGGATGCTCGTGTCGAGACCGCCGCCGCTCTTCTCACCTCCCCCCCACCTATGCCTGTCTTCACGTGTCTCCTCGCTTGAGCAAGACGGTTGCGTGACAGATCACCTGCGTCGGAGGGCCTCCGTGTTCCTGCCCGGCGGTCCGGCCCCCTCTCATTAATGCCCAGGCTGGCGCGAGGGCCGTGTGGCAGCACAAGACAAATAACGCCACCACTCAGCCATCACTTCTGCTGACAGAACTGCAGCCCACCGCACTATTTCGCCCTCTCCGGCTCCACTCTGCACCCTGCACGCGTCCTTCAGGCCCCGAACCCTCCCCCGCTGCACCCCCCACCTGCACCTGCCTGTGCTGCCACCAAACTTTTCTAGTTTTTTTTGCAGTCTTTTAGGGTCGATTTTAGCTTTTTAACGCAGGTTGTTACAGTGTAGCCACAAATGAATCAAGTGCAGGTTTATTTTTTCAGCAATCATGTGCTCCTTAGCGCACACCCACTCCCCCGGGGGTCTGCTCGGAAACATTCGAAAGTTCTTTTTATTTAGCTGTTGAAAGAATTCTGCCTTTGAGCATTTGTGTGCAAGAAGTGGGAGCAGGAGAGACAAACACAAAGGCTAATCATTAAAGAGCTATTCAGTCCTGTTCATTTAAGTGTGAGAATCAGCAGAGCCATTACTGTCAATGTGTAATTAGCTGATTAATAAACAGGGGGGGAGGGGGGTGCTCCAGGAAGCCCTGTAATGATTGTTTTTAGAGAGCATCACATGAGAGCTTATTAAGATGGTAATATAGTTCCATTCAACCTCCCATTATTACCCACAATAAATGCATGTACCATAATTCTGCCATTGATGGAATATCTCGCCGTTTTAACGTCTGCCGACCTTGATGTGAAGGCAGTCAGGTGTACGTTTGGATTAAACTAAAATTTCTTTGTAAAAATTTCTTCTTATTGCCATCAGCCCTTACAAAAGGCACGTTTACACTCCTTTTTTTTTGTAAAGGAAGGCAATTTGTTTGCTTCTTGTGATCTGCTACCTTTTCCTGATTCTGGATTTTTTTGCTTCAAAGATTGGTGAATATCTTAGCTAAAATTCTGGATAGGTAATGTTCACCTTGTCTTTACCTAAAGTTATCAAATAGCCACTCTAAATACTCCTGTTTGTTGTGATTGCACAGACCAACACCCTCACAGACCATTACTGATGCTGAGTTTTAGACTCTGCCTGGCAACAAGTTACGTATTCCTGTCCATCATTAGACTGAAGGACACAGCATTCCTAATATCTCTAAAACCATTTCAAAATGTGGATTCAGGCCAAAGTCCAGTGACGCAACACGTCAGCTTGCATTTCTAGACCCAATAAACATCCGCAGTGTTTCACGATGTGGGATCGAACCAGCGCTTCTCACTTTGCCTCTAAACTCTTGTGATGCTTTTATTGGCTCTGCCAAGGAGAGCCTGTTTTTGGTTCTGTTTGTCAGCAGGACAACAGAGAAAACTCTTGGCCTGCACAACGTCAGTCAGAATCAGTGGCATGTTGCCAGTCAGAACTTTAAAACCTAGCCTAATATATACAGTATAAAGCTGCGGAATTACATTTAATGGTACAAGCGGTGGAATTGTGTTGTTAATTTTGTCTGTGACCTTGAGCTGGGTTTTTAGTACTCTTAGTGAATGTTAACACACCCCAAAACCAAACGCTCCCTGTGATTTCGGCGTATCTGTCAGATATGAAAACCCCAGAATTTTGATCCACGCCTTTGCCCGTGTTTAACCTGCCTGTTTGGGTTGAACCCCAGCAACAGTTAGTCATCATTCCCTCAAGAAATATTAATCAATTATCTTGCCCGGCGGATCAGTTTGGGGAAGAAGTCATCTGGAAAGAGGCACAAGCAGATATAATGGGAGCGAGCAAAAGCACATGCCAGTGAATGCTGTAATGCCTAATCCTCTGAGACAGCCCAGAGCCACAATGTCACTTCTAGTTCCCCCGTCCTCTGCTCTGGGACCGCCTCACAAATGTCTTGTGTGACCGCTGCTAACTTTTTCTTCTTCTTCTTTTTTTTTTTTTTTTTTTGGATCAGGAAAGATTTGTTTTACCAAGCAGTGGGAGCACCTTTGCTAAAGGGTTCCTCTGTCTGCTGGAGGAATTGACTTTGTCTCTTTACAGCTGCACAAAAGAGAAAGAGCAGTTGTAAGAATGAATAAAAGCTGTAAGTGTGAGCTGAAAAAAGAGCATAAATTAAAAAAAAAAAAACCATACAGTTTCTTTCACAGCATAATCGAAAGGGGGGAAGTTAAAGCAAAGGAGCAGCTCAAACTGGCCTTTTAATAACCATGTCCACAAGTCATATGGGGCCAAATTGGATTTGGCTCACTTGACCAAAACCTCATTAATATTTAACCTATTAGAAAAGGATTGCCTCAAAGTTTTATTTTAATATACCTAAAACAGCAAGCAAACCAGCAGCCGTAGACAAAATTTAATTTTTTTTTAACCTCAGACTCCATTGAAACAGTCAAGAAAATGTGATTTATGTGGGTGTCTTTTACTGTTTGCTCTCTGTGTTGTGTTGCATGTCCAGAATATGATATTCTCTCTCTCCCTCCCCCCTTCCCCCCGCCACGCCCCTGCAGCCAACAACCTATTTCAGAGGGATCAGCAAAGAGCGAAGGCACCGGGAGCTGGTTCCAGTGCAAGTTTGGAGGATGCGGGACTCAGTCCACCTGCTCCTGCTCAGATGGACAATCTCTCTTTCCCGTAGGGGGCGCAGTGAGCATGAAGAGCAAAATACAAAATATCTCAAGTAGAAGACAAATAGAAATCTTGCACCTGTGATGCATTTGAAAGAGAATATGTATGAAAACGTGTAGATTTTTGTAACTCATGTATACCAGAGTCACATGTGTTTATTATTTTTTTTTAGATCTCAGTATTATAGCAATGACAGAGAAGCGTGCATGCAGGGACAATATTCAGGATTCAACCTTTTTTCTTTTAGAGCAAACTATGATGGAGCCATGGGGTTGGAAAAAGATCTAGGATTGACAGCTTAGGAAAGCTAAAAATGGGCCATTTCCTTATTACACAACACAAACAGCCGCTTACCTCAATCAAAATAGTCTTTCATTATTATAATATGAGATGTTTTTATTAGATGTTTTTTAGCCCAAACATCAGTGATTAAACCTATTTAAATTGCAGTTGTACAACCAACCAAGTATTTAAACTACGATTCAAAGTGGCAAATGAACGCTACCGTGTCAGAAAATTGCTGAAAACACAAAACTCATGGTTACGCCTCAAATCAGCATTTTTACTACTGGATCCAGTCTTTTAAGGTAGCACATTAAACATGACAAATGTTAATGCAATCAAGCCTTGTTAAGCCCTGCGCCATCAAGGATGGAAGCGGCTTCGAGAGGCCCCTCGTTCCACTTAAGCATCCTTGCTTCCTCCTGTTTTTACACACGGTCTCTGGGCCACCTGCTACAACACAATCCAGCAATTATGACCAGTCAAGTAGCACGGCATTTGTCTGCAGGAACAGGGGGAGAACTGTCAGGTGAGGCTGGACGGCTGGTGGGTTTGGGGGCTGGGGGTCTGCTCTGCTTAATGGCAGCAGCGCATAGGCTCTGTGTGAGATGGGAGGGCATCAGAATCTTTAGATACCACATGCTGCTGCAGTGTTCAAAGAGGCTAGCAACGCCAGAGAGCCACACAAAGTACAGGCTGCCGATTAGCATGGATTTGAAAATGGTACAGTCTGTACAAAGGCGCTGATTAGCACAACACAGAGGGAGTGTAGCTTGGGTCCTCAGAGGGACGCCTCCCCTTCTCCTCAGCTTACCTTCCATATTCAAATGGCCTCACATGTTTGCCAGTTCAAGGCCGGCTACAAATGCGCATACTTCAGTGGCATTGGGTTCATTTGAAGGGCTGTGCAGAGGGATGTGGCACCAAAAAGCTGCTGTGGGGAATAGCAGAGCCTTCTCATGCACCCTTGGTAGTATACATTCATCTGTCTCCCTCAGCATCAGATGCATTAAAAGATCAATGGCGGCAAACAGTAAGATCAAATGCTACAGTTCTTGGCGAGCTGGTAAACAAGCAGTGTTTTCAGAAAAAAGCATGTCAGCCTGCGTGTAGCCTTTAACCCCACCCCCACCCCCCACCGGAGAGGATCTGAAAAATGTATTTTACTCAGAGTATTGGCCTGAAGAGTAGCAGCAGCGTGAGTTTGGCCTGAAGAATATAATACCCTTAACTGAGATCCTAAATCACCCCGAGGAACAGGTATGCACTTCCAGTAATGATCACAAGATCCCTTTTTAGTAAAATGAATTGAATATTCAGGACAATATGCATGTCTTTCCAGACACTAAAAGCCATATTTAAGAGAAGAGTCGCATTTAGTTGAATGAGATTTGCCAATTAATGTGAGTTATGTGTCTGCCATAATCCAAAGGAGAAGGCTTTATGTGATCGTGTTGGCCGAGGATGACATTTATAAATGCTGTGTGTGCACACCCGTCTAAATGGATGCCTCACGCAGGACATCCTGCCACAGGAATCAGTCAAAGTGTGGAGACAGAGAGGGGCCCTCCCCCGCCTGCGCCCTGTCCACGGCTGCAGCCCGTCCTGTTGGACTGTAATCAGAGAGGAGAGGCCTCTGATGACCACTTTCTATTTCAGATTTCTGTCTCCAAGCGCTTTTGTTCTGGAAGTCTCGTATCCGTCGGCGTGTGTTTTGACGGAATGGGATGTAATGTCAGGTCATTAACAGTTTCCTAGTAATGAGAGGGGGAAGACCTCACCTGCCGCTCTGATAATTAGCAGTTACCATAACGACAGACTGCACGCCTGAAGATGATTTTCCGACGGGCCAGGAAGCAGAGGAATGGCTTCCGTGCCGCCAGTCAATTGCCCCGTTACCGTTAAGGAATCCGGTAGGCTGGTACCACTCATATTTCATCCCAGGTAAAGATTACCTGTCAGACCCATGGGAGATGTATTGATCTGTTTTCCTTTTTCCGCCAGCAATCACCTGACAAAGGCACCTAGGAAGTGAGTGAATGAGTGATGTCTGATGTGTCTGCTCCGCTGTAGTGGCTTCCACCGGCCACAGATTGGTGCTGGGGGGGTCCACAGCAGAGATAATGCAGTCTTAAAGTCTGTTTGAACCTCGTGTATGCACACGGGGCAGCCCCTCTGCTCCCTCTGAGGTCACAGGTCAGTGGAGAATCTGCTTTTTTGTTTTTTTTTTGCAGCGGCTTCTTTCTTAGTAGCGTTTGTTCTTGCTGTGAAGGCTGCGCTTACGAGGGGAACACATGCAGAACAGGCGCTTTGGTTCCTGCTGACAAATGCATGTTGTGAGACTGAGTAGTTCAACTCTTTCAGCCCCCTGAGTGATCCGGTTTGATCCAGGCGGCCTGCTCTCAGTGCCGGCAGATCTGCATGTGTGCTCAGGACTGGGAATATATTGTACACGATCACTTTGTGTGGCAGCTATTTCTGCATACTTGCCTGGCTCAAATTGATTTTAAAATGAATCTTATCAGTCATTATGCATTTAATTTAATTGCGCTCTAGAAAATGTGTCGTATTTATAATGTGATATTGGTCCTTGAATTGAAGTTTTGAGTCCTAGAACATTAAATACATGATGATAGAGTAGATAAGATATGTCTCTATTTAATTTTAGATGTTTTTTTATTTCACTCTAAAGGATTTAAATATATCTCCCTGTTATCAGGATTCCTAGGCAGCTATAGCCTCATTTGATATGTCATATAAATTGCATCTTATCTTCTAGGCTGTTATCTTCATATTTAATGGCAGGCATGCCTAATGGCAGGCATGCCTAATTGATTTGCAAATAATCGCATCAGGATTATGCCTCTCTTAGAAAACATGCACGACAACTTGATGTTCAGAGAAATCTTACAATGGGCTCAGTAGCTCTCTCATGTTGTGTCAAAACAGCCACCTTTGAACAGCTCACGTGAGTCTCAACGTTCAGCCATTTCCTCCGTCCATAGTATTTATAAAAAGTACCACAGTGTGTGTTTGTTGGAAAATTTGTGTCAAATAAATCGGCAAACCTGAATCCCTGGTTCATATTTACATCCTCCTCTCCTCACTGACAGGTGGATCACATTGGACAGGCTGGAGTCGGGTATTGTATAAAAATCATATATAAACATGAACATTAGGACACGATATGACGTCAAGGACATCCAGGAAGTAGCTGGGGTGGCACGAGCTCCAACAGATTTGCGGGTAAATACAAACGAGTTGCTGTTAGCCGTCCCTCTGTTGATGGGGATTACCGGTGGATCCCCCGCTGTTAATCTGGTGTCTGAACGCTGAGGGCAGCGGCAGTCGCTCGCCACGTGTTGAGAGCGGGAGCAATTCTCTCCCACTCACCAGTGGTCCATGGTTACAAATCACATCATCAGCTGTCTGAGCATCCGCAGCCGGCCTCTTCTCCACCAGATTGATGGCAAAATGGGGGGAAAAAAATCAATGGCTTCCTCTCCTTCTCCACAGAAAGAGCCACCTCTGTCTTGTTTTCTAGTTTGATGTTCTCCCGCTCCGCTGCGGGAAATTGAAAGCTGAGTTTGAACAAGCTGACAGACGCCAGTGCGAAGAAGTGTCTTGTGTCAATACCACGGCTGGTTTCAATCTGCCATTTTTTCCTTGTCGAGGTAACTGGTGTGGCCTCAGAAAAAAACCCCCCCACCTCTTTTGAACCCTCTGGTGAAGATGACAGAGGCCCGGTAGACTTTCTGTACAGTGATGTTAGATTTTAAGGGGACGCAGCGGTTCCTTTGTAGGAAACCCCCATGAGCAACAGCAGTTTCGCCGCCGCCAGCCTCATCACGGCCCTGATACGCTGCAACCTCACAGCGAGGCTCTGAAACCAGCCAGGATGGCCAAATATTTCACTCCGATACACACTGTTCCCCACACCTAATGGGAAATTCAAATATCACATATCAGCTGAATGCAATATTCACTTAGCAGCAGATAAGTCTCCGCTGCACGTGGCTCATGTATCCGGGTCAGAGCAGACACAGCTCAGTCCCTGACATCAGATCTGACTGGAAAACTGTCTAAAACCTGTGTGAGGCCCGTTTCGCTTTCTGCTGGCACGTGTGTGTGTGTGTGTGTTTGAGGGGGAGCAGATTCCGGGGCATCAGTACTTGTCCCGCTGCTCCTCCTGCGCCTTTACGCCGGCGCCATCTCTTTTCATTTCCGCTGGCATTCTAATCAGAGCATTATGAGCTTCATCGGGTGAAGTACGCAGAAAGTTGTGCTTCCTGACAGCCAATAAAAACTGTATAATCTTCCTGATTCAAGTGGCCCATTTAGAAAAAAACACTAACTAGTGCCATCGCTCAGGCCACCCTTCCCTTTTTCTTTAATGCCCCCTTTTTTATTTAATATATAGCCCATGAAAAATGAGAGACTCCAGCTTCAGCGTGTAGATATTTTGTTGCTGATGATGCGAGACGAATTTCCATCACAGCTTTGTTTCCAGCGGGTGAGTGGATAATCTTTTACAGCATGCGAGGGGAGGGGGGACACCCCACTTCCATCAATCTCCGGGGCTTATAGCTGCCGCATGGTTGCCTTACCTGAGCAGAATGCCTGTAGGGTACCGTACCCGCTTAGCACCATCGAGGGGCCACCGGTGGACCCCTGAAGATCGCTCACAAATGAGACCCCTCCCCATTCGTCCAGAACCTGCAGCGTTTCACTTCACTCCCATCACTCCTGTCATTGTTATTATGTCATTTTTCTAACGAGGCCGTCACGGCTGAGGAAGCAACGTCGCCATCTTGCTGACAGCCCGGCGCCTGATGTTCGCCGCAAGGGCGTCAGCTGCTGCTCTCTGTCAAGGTTTCACCCCTTTGATTCTCACTCGTTGCGCTCTACACATCGGAAAGGCAAAAGTTTTGGATATGGCGTGCCATCTTGCTTCGGCGGGCTCTTGAAAGGGGCCCCCAGTGGCCCTTGTCCGCCAGTACACAGCCATGCTTCTCGGTGCACCCCGCTGCCTCGGCAATCTCCTGCCGCACAGCCCCTCCTGCTGAGACCACGCCGCCCTGATTGACAATAATGGGAAGTGGCAGAATCGATGGGAGACAAGAGGGGAGTGTGTGTGAAATTCTCCAGGAGCTTGCAGTCGCAGAGCGAGCACTCTGGCACCGTTCACCTGTCATCCCTGCCACACTGACATTAGGGCCTGGGACAGCAGCAGAGAGGAGAAGTGACAGCCGGGAAATAGTGGCCCTGAAGCTGCACGCGCAACTCATGGCCAAGATGTAGTGACCATCTTTATCTACAAAGAATATCCTCATCTCACCAATGAATTAAATTGCACTATTTTGACAAGTAAATTAATTCTAACTTTATTTGAAAAAGATGTTAAAAAATGTATTTATTAGTCCTAAATTGGCCCGAATTGTGCGTGTGTGTTCTGTAGTTTAGCTGCAGGTGGAGGGTCTGAAGGGGCACTCCAGCCTTTAATTGATCAGCAAAAGATGCACAGAAGAAGACGTTAGAGCAAAATGAAGTCATAACAGCGGATTGAGACATTTATTAAGTCAGACGAAAGGCCCTCACAAACGTTGAGATTGTTTATTGATTTTTGTGTTTTGGCTGGCTGCGCAGGAGTAATTGCTCGTGCAGGCTGCCACAAAGGCCACAGAGCACGAGTGCAGCCAAATATTTAGGTGGAGGTGTCGACTTCCTGCTGAAGCTGGCACCTTACCAGTAATAGACCAATAGAGCGTAGACTGGAGCACCCTGCTGCTAACACTGCTGAATTAGAGCTTCTTCACCCAAAAAACAGTGAAAGTGGTGCTACGGTAGTCTTGGTTTGTTTAACAATTTGTAGGTTTTGATTGTGTTTTGTAGTTGTTGCCAGACTGGCCCAGTCCTCCACTTTACTCCAGCATGTGTAATAAAAAATATTAATAAAATATTGATTCATTACAGTCCCACAATATATATGTAAACATAATACCAACTATAAAACACAGTTTTTATTATTTCATCTGCCAAGAAAGAGAATAAAACTGATTTGTAGGCTCAAAACTGTCCCAGGGAGCACACATGCTTTAACGTATGAGCATGTGTGTGTGTGCGTGTGCGTGTGTGTGTGCAGGAGCTGAGTGGTTTTGGTTAGTGTTAGGTAGAGTTCAACCATACTGGTGACATCAATCTGCCTGTTCTTTATTAGATGGAGCAGTGAGGTGTAACTGACTGCATTGTCCACGGATGGACTGGGGCTGGTGGGGGAGTGGGGGTGGGGTTGGCGGGGTGGGGTCGTCCACCTTGACAGTACGATCAATATCCACACACTTACTGTGGGAGCTCTGCATGTCTGCCTGTGCTGAGGTGAGCTACAGCACGTCCCTCCCTGTTTTAACTCACCTTTCTGTCTCTTCCTTGAACCCGGCGTGGAAGCTGCTCCTCTCTCTCATTGTCACTTTGTCCAGAATGTTCTTCTGAAATCAGAGCCCAAACAGAAGCAGATGACACCGAGCCCAGACGTCCCAGCACTGGCTACTTAGGCTGCGTTTAGTAGTCATGCTGAATGGTAGCGAATGACAGTGATCCAACGTGGAGCCTGGGGCCTATAAATGGTAATGCCCTCCACTTGCCTTCCTCATAAAGCATAATAAAAGAAGGTTATAAATCCCACCAATTAGCTGCGTCCATCAGTCCCCTTAATTGGAGTGTCGTGACTGGCTAGGGGATGACCTTGTGTTCCGAGAGAGCCGCGACAGACAAGGGGGCCGGGGAGAGATCTATGTGGATGTGGAGGACTCGGGCTTCTTTAAATCAACTGGATCTAACAGGCCGTGCTGTAGATAAGGGTCAAACCATATGGTAAAACGTTTATGCTGACTAGACGCAATGCCACCATCAGTCTAAGTGTGCAGGGATTGTGTGAAAATGCTCCGGGCCAAAAGTTGCTAATAGAGATGTATAATGAGGACCATATATTACAAACGGAGACGCTGGGAGATTATTGCTCCTGATGAAAGCGCAAGATCGGTGGGCTTATTATGCAAAAAAGCCTGACGTCAGTAAGTGTTAGGACGACATCGGATTGATCACTGTTGTGGGCAGCCCTGAAAAAAGGATTTAAACCTAAAAAGAAGAAAAAATGTAGTATAAAAAATATTTTTTAGTGCAATAATATTGTGGAATCTGTAAATATAGGATGCGTGTGTGTTCCCTTGTTCTTGTCACGTGTGTTGGTGTGTGTCCCTAGATGCAGCGGTGAGGGCCGTGTGAGCGCCACACCTTTTCTCTCAACACCTCGCTTACACAGCTCTCTGTGGCCACTCAAATCTGAGACCTCGGTTTCCGCTCCAGCTCCAAACATCCACTATATCATGACACGGCTCCCCCCCCCACCCTCGAGAGGAAACACTGAATCTGTTTGTGCCTGAGAGTCGACATGTCCTCTCGTCCCTCCGCTGGAGGATTAAACAGTAAAGGCCAGCTAACCGAGCGGCTGTCAGAGAAGAGTTTCTCCGTTGCTGACTGAGGCCCGCTGACGCTTGCTTCCGTCTCTCCCACCGCCCGGAGATAATTCAGTCAACGGGCTTTGAACTGCAGATAAGAGAGGAAGGAGATGATCTGGGGATGGGTCGGCCGTACATGAGAACAGAGGGGCTGTACAGGTGGAGGGGAAACAGGAACAGGTGTATGGAAACTGAAGAGGGCCAAGCGCGGTAAGAATGAGAAGAGATCTGCCAGATTTACGGCGGGTGTTGCTGCCCAATAATTCAGACGGGACACAGGTTGCAGTATCTGATTAAACAGAGCAGAGTGTAACTTATAGCAGAACTCTTTTTATTTTTTACTCCATTTTTTAAAGCAAAAGCTGAAGTTGTGGTTTATAACTATTTTAGAGTCATGCCTCCAAAGTTGGACACGAGGAGGGACCCAAAGCTGTCAGTTCCACCCTTGGCCGCTAGAGGGGGAGTCCAAAACAAGATTCCATCAACGGACGTTTTAAAAAGGTACAGAAAAGCTTTTTCCCTCCGTCGGATATCACGTCTGTTACAAGTGCAGCTGGTTTTCAAATCCCAACCAGTAGTGAGGAGATGGCGGCCTGGCCACTAGGTCAAAGTGAGGTGATTTCTTCAGGTGTGTCTCCATCTTTGGAGCCGCTTTCCATTTTTTTCCCTCAGAGTTTGTCTGAATGCAAAACAGGAAAGTAAATTAATTTCCAATAATCACTTGACAAAAGCAGCCTTTGTTAGCCCGGGCACGTGGTTTTCAGGTAGTTCCAGGTGTCGTTTGTCGTGAACCTCTGCCGACCCTGAATCCCGGTGCTCTGATGTAGGGAGGACGATGAAAAGCCCATCAAAGGATCCATTGAGAGTCAGCAGGACAGAGGGCCGCAGTGTGGACGGCAGAAATCTGACACCCATGGACATGGGCTCCACGCTGCCCACTTGGGGCCTGTGTTGAAAACCTCCCTTACTGTGCAGGATATCTCAAATTTACCTCTGAGGAATTAGATTTAAAAACATTTTGGCACATTGAAGTGCCTGTTTGTACAATGTGCTCAGCCTAAACCCAGCTGTCCATATTCCTGATTCTTCCCTAATATCAGGCCCTATTTAGAACACAGATTTTTTTCTACAGTATTTCCAACATCTGGGTGTGTATTTCTGTCATGTAATCATTGTGAAAGATACTTTAATGTTTGTTTAGATGATTTTAGCCAGAAGCCATCTCAAATTAGCAGCAACTGGGTCATTCTGAAGCTGCACTTGTCGGGCAGTAAAAGAGCATCCAGAGCCTTCAATCATGGGTGAGTGGGCCGAGGACCGGTCTCTGTCCCCCGACACACATACACATACTCACACACACACGCGCGTATTAATAGACATGATGAGAGACAAGCACTTGTAATGCAAGACTGACGTGTCTTTTATTTATCAGCTAATAAGTTGCTTTGGGCTGTAGGTTTTATTAATAAATAAATCACCACAAGGCTTCAGAATTAGCTGCTGGCATGCTGTTTATATGAAATGAAATGAGAAGAAATGAAATCAATTTATCAACCCTGCAGGTCTCATAAATAATGGGAGCAACTCTGAAGCCCCAGCCTGATTGCAGTGTCCTGCTCATTCGGGCTCATCACCTTTAAAAGACACAGTCTTAAATAATAGGACTTGTCCGTGTTGACGCTTCGGCTGATGCTTTTTCTCTGTAATATATTGCGTTGGCCAAGCGCGGTACTTGTCTTCGCTCTGCACCTGCACCAGCCATTCCCCCCCGGGACCATAAATCCTGCTGCTGGGTGGGGCCACAGAGCTGAACTGTGGGGAGAGCCGCTCACCAGATCCAGGCTGGCTTTCCTTTGTCACCTTACACCGCACCGACGTGGTCCGGCGTTGTCAGAACCTTTGAGTGCAGCAGCGCTTTGATTAGCTGCCCCTGCTGCATGGGGGGATTCCAGCCACGACCTCCCGCTAGCTCTCGTCACCACGTGCCACCAGGCTTCGCATATACAAATCACCTTGGCCTTGTTAGCATAGTTTAGTCAAGATGTCAGCTTTACGAGGACGAGGATGCTTGCTATGCTTGTCAGGGACAAAAAGGGAGCTGTCGGCCCATAAGTGGACTCAGGCGGGGAGCACCAGGCCTGTGTTTTATATGGAGGTGGGAACAGACCCATGTGGGTCAGTGAAAGCCCAGGGAGCAAGGAAGAGGAACCAGAACGGAGGGAGAAAAAGAGAGAGTACGGGATCTCAAAAATCTATGACACATCAAAATAGTTTGGTGATATATTCAGTCATATACACCCTTTAATTACATGCTCATAATCAAAGTGTGTGTGTGTGTGTGTGTGTGTGTGTGCGTGGTTGCTGCCATCATTAGACTGTTAATCTCATTTCCTTTTCTGACGACTGGAAATAGAGAGCAGCTCTGAGTTTATCAGGCAGATAAATGGACGGCCCATCCTCAGAGAAGATCTAATCTGTCATGCGCCGAGGCCCAGGATCACCTGCTTTCGGCATAATTATCATGTCGAAGGTCAGTGATGATTTAGGAGCGGCGGGTTCTTTGTTTGCCTTTGCAAACACCTGACGGTTTCATTAATTAACCCGGCTACAATTAGCGGCCAGCGTCATCTCCGGCGAACCTCCTCAGCGGCAGCCGTGAGCTATGGAAAGGCGGAGAGGGGCCTCTATTAGAGTTGACCTTTCCTGTGGAATTACTGATATTTGAGATTTAATTCAGAATTCTGGCAAAACTTCATTTTCCTTCGCACGGCTGAAGCCTCTGCTGTCTGCGGTCTGGAATCGCATCTCCTGCAGCCTTCAGGTCATTAATTAAGGTCTTTCTAAATTAAATTAAGGAGATCGCTGCTTGATTCCCCCCCCCACCCCCTTTCTTTTTTATCTCCCTGTCCTACAAGTTAAAGGGTAGATAATGTATTTATTACTTCTGGCCCGACATCTTTCCTAGTAATTATATAACCAAGCAAATCCTCGGGTTTTTCTTTATTTTCTCTATCAAATCAACATTTATTACACTCTAGCAGGATGAAATGTGTAAGTTCTGTGAAAACAAATGCTCTCCTCTCCCCCAATCTCAGCCGCTCAGCTGATAGTCTGGTAACATATTCAGGGGCTGGAGCTGCCTTTGACATGTGACAGATATGGACTCTGGGACAGGAGAGACAATGTAATTCTGAAGGAACCTTTCCAGATAAAAACGCCCGTGGCCAGATGAAGTGCAGCCCGCTGTTCCGCAGCCTAATGTCCAAAGATGTGTAATACTCCAGATGATTTCATGCTCGCCGAGGGCACGTCTCTCCTTCTCCTACTCTCCGCTCTGAAGACACATGTCTTTATGTTTCCCTCCTTTTTTGCTGTCTTTCACATACTTTTAAACCCAAACACACCAAAGCGCAGAGAACAGGCCTCATCTCTCTTAATCTCTTAAAACCGCCGCTGCTGCCTGATCTCATCTCATCTCACACACAACGCGCAGCCACTGTCACACGCGCGCATTTATTTATTCGTTATATTTCCTAACTCGGGTTGACGAATGAGTGACAGCTTGACACCTCATTCGGCAAGATTAATCGAACGACACAATATTTACGTGGCAGAGACAGCCAATTATCCCACCATCTATCATCCAGATTATCTTTCTGATTGAAAACTACTCGTCCATGTAATCTGAATTATTTGGAATTAGAAGGGAATTTATGGCTTCTTGTGTCACTTTTTCTTTCTTGGATGGTGCTGATTTAGAAATATCAGATACATACAGATTGCATAAGGAGCAGAGGGAGTCGAGGTCCAGAGCCACATGTTTCTTTTATTCCCAGAATTGATATAATTTCATGGGCGTTTGTTGTGGGTTTTGTCCATGTGTCCCAACAAAGATGCGTTTGAGGGATGAGCTGTTTTAATCAGAATTAAATGTGCAACTTTCGACAGTAATGGATAGATCTTATCAACAGAGATAGTCTTGTGTGTATTGATCTCAGCCTATGTTTTTAAATGTCCAGATCTGATTGCTGGTTTACTCCTCCAACCTCTGTCCTTCAGCCTCCTGATTAATTCCCCCAACTCACTCCGATGCCCCCAAAAACCTTCAGAGTCTATTTTCATTTTCATTATAACTGAATGCTTCAAGTACCTTGTCTCAAAACTTGAATAACACATTTCGTCATCTTTAAAATCAAAGGAGCAGGCCTGACGCGGTTGTCAGGCTGGTGCCAGACCAGCACAGACACCGTGGATGGACTGGGCTGGTGGCAACAGCTGCGGCACATCTGCGACCCACAACGAGAATCAATACACCACTTCTGCACAACCTAAAACCTGTTTTTAAGGGCTATATCGTAACTTTAGATAGACTTGCGATGCGATTTGTTTCTAAAGTGGTCAGCAGCAGCACCAAAAATAAATGTCCCTAATATCTGTTATGGTACATGAATTGACTGAGCCCCTCCCCCCTCTGCCCCCAGCAGGTCTTTAGTAATGGAATTTGAAGAGTGACGTTTCATCCGTTTAGTAAACCCTGGCAGTCTAAAAGCTGAGCACTCGGTCATTTCTTCTTTTAGAAAATGGTGAAAATTGCCAACATATAACAATATTGCTTGGTTTTGATGTTATTGGCCAGAGTGCGTTCAGACTTGTAAATGGGATTAGGCTGTCCCAATATAGTGCCTCAACAACTCACTTGTTTATTTTTACCCTCTTAATAGGGGAGTTGAATCTGTAAAGGGTGCCAAAATTATCCTGCAAACCGCTGACAGGGAAAAATGAAAGGTCTCGGACGGTTGTTATAAGCAATCTGTCTCCACTGACGCACCGTGTGACTGCTGCGCTTGCGATACCAAGGAGGTGACCCCAGTGAGATGGGGAGGAGAGGCGTGCTGAAAGTCAGATGCACCGTCTGGATGGGACCACCGGCGTTCTGCACACCTCACACGCCACATTTACACCCCAGCTACAGTCAAAAGGACATGGTGCCGGAGCTGCAGATGCATTTTTAAACATAGTTCCTATTGTTTTCAGTGATGGGGGCCAGATTTCTCCCCTGGTTGCTCCTTGAACCCCAGGGATCAAATTAAGAGCTTTTATTAAAAGTTTCCAGCTCCTCGGTAACCTTTCTCCATCCGCACTGACATTTGGGCCCGGTCCAACAGCTGCCCGTGAGAAGCTGCTCTGAGACGCCGCACACACTCAGACGCCTGGATTTGTGCGTTTGTGAGGGGTAAAAGCAGAATCTATGGATGTGTGTGAACTGGCAACCACTGAAACACCAGGACCCAGATTCGGCGGACGGGTCCACGCACAGCTGCTGCACAGACTTGTCGCGTTAGCATCGCGCCGCAGCTGCTGCTGTTTGTCATTGCTGTGCGTAATCGATTTCACCATCTTTTCTCTGGCTTTCATACCTTAACTTTACCATTTTCCAGTACATTTTAGTCAGACTTTGCCACCTTTAAAAGTCTTGTAAACTTGGAGTTAAATCATGCACTGCTACATCTTGCTCTTGTTGAGACCTCACAAGGGAGAAAAGCTCCAGCTGCGGACCAGGGCAGAGTCAAGTCAGGAACAAAGTATCTCCAGACTAAAACCACTCTCAATGCTGAGGACAGTATTTTCTGTCCAAC